>RQTK01000623.1:217466-234966 GCA_003991915.1 Elysia chlorotica
CGAAGATTTTAACCATGCCTCATATTCCATCCAACTTTTTATGGTCTAGTCTAAAGAACGCTTACAACTGTTATTATTTGAAAAATAATTGCATCTATAACCCCATTGCACGGTAGCGTCTTCTTTTCTAATACTGCAGTAAATGTGGCCAGAAACTAGGATCTGTCTAACTCATTAAGGTAAGTCAGCTTGATGAGATACGGGGGCCCTGCTACAAGTTCTGGTAAGGTTGTCCAGATCCGGCATTTATCGATCAGACCCCCTGGCTTCCATCAGCTGCTGGCTTCTGACTTGAGCCTGGCTGATAGATGCTTAGCGATAAATGTGCTTAAAAACTATTCTTCTAATCTATAAATTCTAGCAACCTATTTTAAGCCAAGCCAAGAGTTGTTGAGGTTAAGTGCAGTCTTGTGAAATGATAAATATTTTAATCATTTTAAATACCTTTTGAGGCTCTTATCATAATGTGCATACCGTTTTTTTCGACCATCAAATATTTGTCCAATTTCTGGAAGTTTTACAATTTAATATATTTTTGTCTTTGGTTAAAAAGTGAATCGTTTGATCCTAGCGTGCAGTTTTGCAACTGTACTGTTAATGCACTCAGAAGAAACAATGAAGTTTGATAAACCCACCAATCATATAGTGATCAAGTAATATGTGTTTGTTTTTTTTCAATGCAAATAACTTTGGAAATTTGAAAAACATAAACCATTGCATAAAACAATCATACAAGAAACTCCAAAAGGTAATTTTTAAGAGTTGAAGAGATTTACTTGTCATATTGTCATTTATAGTACCTAAATCAATTATATAGGCTGGATCATAGTTCATCAGGTCTAAACATGGCTGGTATATTCATTCTTTAGCGTCTTTAAAAAATCACAACATAATCATGAACATCTCTGAAAGATTCTAAGGACTTTGGGGTTCTGGGACAAACGGAGCTGCATTTTAGTTATAAAAATCATCAATCATTGAAGTATAATGCAGACAAACAACATTACACAAACAATAGGTGGGTTCGTGGGAAAAAATACTTGTATCGATATGAGAACAAGTCAAGTATGTAGGTATCTCAAAATATGTCAAATTTATATTTCATTTCGAATATTAAAACCTAAAAAAGATCTAGATTACCTATGGATCTTAGAGCAATAAGCTTAGTTATAGCATTGCGATCTATACAACATGAATATCATGTGGTAATAAGAGCTCTTTGATATAATAGAAAGAAAGAAAACTCAAGTCGGCTCGCCCCATAAAATTACGCACCTTTTCACGTTTCAGGATATATGTTTTCTCGTTCTTTTTCTCCAAGTAGTATCTTTAATATTTTTAAAACATTATATCGCCATTAAAACGTGAATGTTTTGTTAAAATTATTTCAGTAAAACCACGCGATCCATCTCAGCCGACAAAAAGACAAGAAAGACCAGAAGTTTAATGTAATTTTAGCCTAGCTACGTGCTGCAAAATAGGCTTTTTATGCTCTTTGCACATGGAAGCGCTTTTTTCTTTCATCAATATTCAAGACGATGTCCGGAAACCAAACACTATTTTAAATACAGTTTTCTTCAGTCATTCTTTTCTACAATTTCAGCGTGTATAATTATTTTCCAACATGATTATCTATTGTGTACAGTTTGCACGTGTTTCTTAGATCGCATACAAGTTCTGTCTCCCAGTTATAGATTTTTTCCATCCCAGGTGGGAATGTTTAGACCTGAAGGATTCCTTGATCTACAGTTCAAAGCTACTGAGGGCATTGGTTGTGTTGAACGTTTTAACACTTATCTACCTGACAAAAGAGTATACAGTTAATTTATTAAGCCTACCTAATCAATTATTATAGGTATTGTTATTGATGATATGGTGTTCATTTATTCCCTCCCCTCCCTTTTGCCATTATTCTAATACATTTTTCTTTCTTATTTGCTATTTCAGAGCCCAAAATGTTTCTCCCCTTTCCCACCATGAGTACCATCTGAGAACTTTCTTACATAATTGAACTTCAACTCAATAGATGCAACTAGCGGTATTTGCTAATGCTGTGCTATGCCTTTGAGTTTGTCTGTCTGTCTGTCTGTATGCCTGCCTGTCTGTCTAGCTGTCTGTCTATCTGATTGTTTGTCCTCAATTTCCTTACATGGCTCATTGTTTTTCGATCAAATTGGAATTATCTGAACTGACAGCCATCAAATTTCTACTTCTAATTGAACTTTAAATTGACGTTAACAATGGAGATACTGTAAACTGACAAGTTGTCTGAAGAGCCTCATTTAAAAAGTTATATAAATATTATTTATCTTGTATATATTTAGATTTAAAATATATGTATGTGATAAATGCTCTCAATACTTCATATTGTTAGATAATTCGATATCGTTTTGAAAATTCGTAGTTATTTATAAAGTAACACACTCCAACCCGCGAGTGATGATTATATTTTGGCATAATGCACGTTAAAAGCTCTCTCTCTCTCTCTCTCTCTCTCTCTCTCTCTCTCTCTCTCTCTCTCTCTCTTTGTGCCAAAAAATCAAATTGATATTTACCTAAGGTATTTGTTACCAACAAACTCTCCAAGAAAATAACTGCCATGAAAAAGGATAAAACTTATCCTTTTTAAATATTTATATTAATTGTTTCTTAGTTTTCCTATTCATTATTTGCGCCAAAACGTGTAAAGTAATCGATACCGTAAGACTGATTACCTGGCCGTTGACAAAGCGTGTGAATTCTAGAATCGATAAACCATTTTCCCCCGCAGTTGACTTAGACCTAGACACGTCGATAAAGTAATTGCTTAGAGGTATACAAAAAGGAAGAAAAGAGAATGGAATTAAAATAATTTTTCATCTCTCTCTCTCTCTCTCTCTCTCTCTCTCTCTCTCTCTCTCTCTCTCTCTCTCTCTCTCTCTCTCTCTCTCCCTGTGTGTTTCTGATCAGTTTACCGATTATTTCGTTGGAGAATGGAATTGAAATAAATTCCCATCTCTCTCTCTCTCTCTCTCTCTCTCTCTCTCTCTCTCTTTTTTTTTTATCTCTCTCACTATCTCCCTCTGTCTCTCTGTGTTTCAGATCAGTTTACCAATTATTTCGCTTTAATCTTTTGTCTCTAACTTCAAGCATCGCCGTTCAACTTGGTATCTATTTCTTTTTGCCCGTCTACGTTTCTCAGGGTTATTGCAATCCATTCACCGTTCTTCTCCTGAAAACCTGTTTTTTCCCTCTTGCTATTTTTACTGAAGAGGAAAGGTAAAATAATTATGCATGAATATAAAAACGCACTGTTTTTGCACCATTCTTCATCCCTTATTACCGCCTGCTCTAGCATTTTCACGGTGAAAGAAAGTTAAAGTCTAATGCAATTCCGCATTTTTAGAAACATAAAAAGAACAAGTGCAATACTTCTCTCAAATACACACACACGCACACACACACACACTGTTTAGGCCGATGCTATCTTTGGCATGCATCATGCAAATGGAAGCAACGTCTTCATCTGAACCAATCTAGTGAAGTCGCGTCTAGAGGTCATAAGTACAATGTCGCAATAGCTCACAAATGGTCGTAAACCGTCTTATTCGCGTATAATAATGCGAGTCGTAAACATCCCATAACCTTGTACTTATGATCCTAGATCTATTTCAGAATATGTGCATTGAAAAAAAATGAAAAAAAAAAAAAAAAAAAAAAAAAAAAAAAAACAACGTGCGAATTGAGCAATCTACCTGTGTTTTTGTTTCATTTCGAACTGTATTAATATTTTTTTTTCTACTGCAAAGATAGTAGATGCCAAACTTTGACGTCATTAGAGGGGCGCGGTGGTCCTGGGGTACAACATCGGTTTCCAACGCAAAATGTCCGTGGTTCGAGACTCGGGATTTCGTTCCCTACTGGTTGGTTCGGTCTCAGTTTAATGTGATCGACTGAGACAGGATTCATGGTATCCCCGCCCTGATTCGTGTGGCCCGCACATAAAATTGTCAGACCCCAGTCTTGGGGCCCGTCTACAATATAGTCTATATAGTGCTGATGTTGGACGTTTAACCAACTCAACTCCTTGACGTCATTATTTGGTTTATTTGTCCCTCATTGAGTTCAGAAAAGTATATGGAAAATCTAGAAAGTTGCCGTGTATTCAGCCTAAAGATTAATTTTGACAATTGGACATGCGTGAACATTTATTAATATGATAAAATAATTTGATAGACTGGCGCTTCTGTTGTAAAATCAAATAAGAAAAAAGAAAGAAAAAACACAAACACAAACACAAACACCTGAGAGCAGTTTGTTGCACGTTCTGAGGTCGCTCAATACAATTATTCTAACTCTCTGTATGAATATCAACATCTTTTCAAAAATTTAACCAAGATTGGGCTCAACCCATAATGTATTTTTAATTGTAGCTCTCAGTTTGAACTGATTTTAGGAAACATTTTTAAGTCACCCACTTTCATCTTTCAACCCTGATATTTTATGAGCCACGTCAGGATTTCTTAGCCAACTCTTATTTTCTGAAAACAAAAATTCACGAAAGGCAGCCTTGGTTTGATATTCTTGGGCACAGAACAGTGTTAATTACGCCCGAGTAAGATCGGATGGCTTCGCGTGTACTTGCGAGGAGCTGAAGAATGAAACACATTAATAACGCCCTTGGTGGAGAGTCAACCCTAGCCTAGAGGCTTAATATTACCAAGCCCAGCTAGGGTTACACAGCATCGACCGCTACTTTCTTATTTAATGTTAGGATGATCAGGGTGTTAGCTGACCTTAATTTGGGTTTTAGATCTTATCTTTTTCTCCGAAGACTATAGTGTGATTTTTTTAACAGAAAAAGGGGTATTAGAAATGAAAACGAATCACGTTTTAAGAGATCACAATAATTCACCCATTCGGACTTGCGAATCTATTGCTCAACTGTTCAGTTCTCTCTAATACATTTTCATCTGGTTAAAAAAAAAACATAATTGTCCTAAGTGTAATTTTACAATAAAATAAAGTCCAAAAGTTCCAAAAATGACCACAGTATTGTAAGATATAGTGTAGTGTATACACGTTCAAACTAAAATATATAGATATCTCGGTTAAACTGGACCCACCAGTGTGCATAGATATGTCAAGTCGATTAATGGTACATTTATAATGTAAGGTTGAAAGATATTATAAAACAAATAAAATGATCAATTAGCCCTCTCTTTACTTTGTTCATTTACTATTTTTTTCTGAAATAGTTCATCTCTTTTCGTCTGAGCAAAATTAAACCTTCTTAGGAAACTCCCGATGATATTTTTTGTGTAAAAAGGCACAGTTGATGGAACTTTAACAGAATTACTTAACATCGTTGGAAGGTTCCAATCTGTTAGTTAAGTAAAGCATGTTGGACGGGCTACATGAGTTTACTCTTCTTATTTAGTATTTTTTAATTGGGATAAATCTGAAAAAGCTGCTAACTTAAAAATAAATTGTCCATCGATTTCTTTGCTAATGCCTGCTAATGACAAATAACTTTTCCTTCTCTCAAAGAAAGCACAATTTAGCTCAGTCAATAGGGCTCTTCACTGACAGTTTGGGTTTTCCCGAAAAAAACAAACGAAAGGACATTTGAAAATAAATGATTATTTTATTCTCTTCTCTTAAAGGCGAAGAATTCGTAAAGATTCACAATCATATAGCAATTCATTCCTCCAGAACTAAAAAGTTTGAGTGCAAAATATATCATCGCCATATCGGCATAGAAGAAATTGTGGCCCAGCAGGAAGGGAGCGTATTCACCTATTTTGAGAGGCAATGAAGTTAGACATGCTAAGTGCATCCCCTATTTTATTTAAATATAAAAACAAAGCCAATTTCAGATGGTAAGGCTTTGGTGACTCTTACGCTACGTATCCCTCTATCGCAACCTGATTCTCAAAATTTCCTCGTACTGGAATTACTTCGCAAAGGTGACATTAGCTGCTCCTTATTTGTGATTCAAGAGCACTCAACTGAGCTACTGATTTCGAATATTTAATATGTTTTTAACCTTTTTTATATTTAAATAAAATAGGGGTGATTCCAAAAGAAACGTCATGGGGATGTGAAAATTGCCAAAGATTACAGTTTTAGGGTCTCATTTCAAGCCTCGACCCTATCCTCGTCGTAGATGTGTCAGTAGTATCGACTCTGGGTTGGAATGATAGATAAAGAAATTCGGAAAAAATAGGTAACATATAAAGAGACAAACAGCCAAGGAGAGATAGAGACAGAGAGAGAGAGAGAGAGAGAGAGAGAGAGATAGAGAGAGATAGAGAGAGAGAGAGAGAGAGAGAGAGAGAGGGAGAGAGAGAAAGAGAGAAATTTTGAAAATATGAAAATTGAAAAAAGAATAGACTTCACAAGACACAGGAAGAAAAAAGAGATCGAAAAGTTTAAATCGATAAAAATTAGAGACGAGGACATATTGTTTCTTTGTTTATAGATCTGAAGCCTCAGTATGGAAAGCAAAAAAAAAATGTTGATCCACTGTTCGCTTTTGGCCGCTCCAACATATCGACTGCGTGAAAGAATGACCATGTTTACCGTGTAATTTTATTGATTTTTTGTTTCTAGACTCCTAGTTGTCTTCATAAGTATCTAAAAATAAACGAATTATGAGAGAGTCGAGAAACAAGGAAAGTCAATACAGAATCATATGGTCACTGACTATTTTTTGTTGTGACTGGATATAGAATTGAGATTTTTTTCAAGCCATAATTGGCCTGCGAGGCAATATTTTACACTAAGTAAGGGCAGAAAAGGTTGGGGACTGAGAGAACGAGAGGGTACAACGGGTAGGAAACAGTGTGTGTGTTTGTGTATTATATATATGAAAGATAGATAGATAGATAGATAGATAGATAGATAGATAGATAGATGGATAATAGATAGATAGATAGATAGATAGATAGATAGATAGATAGATAGATAGATAGATAGATAGATAGATAGATAGATAGATAGATAGATAGATAGATAGATAGATAGATAGATAATAGAAAATAGTATTAAAGTTATAGACATCTTACAGGCAGGCAGATATAGATGCCAAAGCAGACATGAAAAGTGTACGAGGAGATTGTAAACGGCCAGAGAAGAGGACATAAAGATAGACAGGTAACCATATAGATAGCAAATGGATCAATGGACACAATGGCGAAGGAAGAAAAAACAAAGTGGCAACAGCAATATCAGACAAAGACTGTAGGCTTGAGAGAGCCACTGGAGCAGAGAGAGAGAGAGAGAGAGAGAGGGAGAGAGAGAGAGAGAGGAAGGGAGAGAGAGAAATTAGACAGACAGAAAGACAGACAAATTCAAACAGACCGAGAGAGATACACTCACACAGTGGCAGAGCGAAAAAAAAGTGGAAGCGTGAAAGAAATAATAGCGAGAGATAGCGAGAGACACAGAGAGACATTGCGGGAGGGGGGGGGAAGGGAACCAGGGGGAGTGTGGGGGGGGGGGGGGGGGGGTGCGGTTCGAACAGATACAGAGAACCTATACGATACATACGACACAATATTTATAAGTTAAATATAATGTTTTACAAGCAATTGTATTGTACGCCACAAAACGACGTTGTGCAATGATTAGACAGTTTTTTTTTTTTAGATTGTTCTATTTTATAGCTATTTAAGTAGCATAGTTATGAAAATAGATTAACAAGTATTTGATTGGAATAATACGCACGAGAGTTTCTGGCTGAAATGTTAAGTTCTAGTTTTATTAGTTTACTCCACTGCTTCCATTACAGCCCTTCTAGGCATCTCAGAGTAATGTATAATCCAGAATCACGGCTTGTATTGTTTTCAACGGATGTTTTCAGTTTCTATTTCAATAATAATGTTCTTTCTCTCTGTGTGAAAGGCCTACTCGTTGCTCATCAAAATATTGGTTTGCGTGGTTGCTTGATTCAAACTCTAGCAGAGGACTGTTCCTGATCCAACGTTTAGCGCAAATCGCGGATTACTTCATGTATTTGGTCATACTACGCATGTTTTCTAACGTACGTTTCCACTTGTCCTTTTATGCCTAGTAGTAGATCATCATCACAACCCCAACAGTTTCGAGTGGATGCTTTAGACTATGTGTTTTCATCATTTCTTTTCTCTCTGCCAGGCCTAAATTAGCAGCGTATCACGACTTGCATTGTTTTCACGGGTGTTTGCACGGCACCCCTTTTCTCTCTATGTCAAGGCTAGCCTGGGATCACAACTTGTATTTTTTAACGTGTATATCCACTCGTCCTGTTCTCTCCGCTTATCCCAACAAGTTCAAATCTCAGATCATTATCTTGTTTTGAGTGTGTGTTTTATTTTTACTGTGTGGCCGGACACAGCAGACCTGTGGGTCTAATGCTCTCTTAGATATCCAAGTTAGGTCCAATCGCAGATCACTATATTGTTTTGGGTGAATGTTTTATTATGAACAGCTATTCTCTGATTTAAGATTTAGATATAATGGCGGATCATGCTTTGCTCCACTCATGTATTTTTAACGGATTCATCCACTACATAAGCCGTTCTTTCCACCTCATAGAGTTCACATCTATCAAGTCATATCGCGAATCAACGTGCGTATTGTTTATAACGGATATTTCTACAACTCTTCTCTCTTTACGTTGGAGCCAGGTCTTATTTCGTATCATACGAGTTGCTTTGAGTGGATTCTTCCTAACGAAATTGCTGCTGATTTTAAAATTAGATATAATCGAATACCATTCTTCGCGCATGTCATGTATTATTAACTAGGGTTCCCAATAGATCCTTTCTCTCCCTCTCTACGTTCCGTGTTATCAGGTCTAATCGCGCCTAGAACCGTGTATTGTTTATAACGGATGCTTTTAGTTTTCACGCCGACTGGTGACCAGGTCAGAGCGACGCTTGCCGGACACCGCAGACCTGTGGATGTAATTCGGCCTAGCGTGCGACAATCGATCCCCCGTCTCGGGCCAGGCGGCAGTCCAGGCCGTGCGGTCCAAATGTCCATAATGGATGACGTAACCCTTACGTTTGAAGTTTTCTGATCGCAGAAACAGAAATAGAATAGAGATAAGATTTGTCGCCGATGCATATCTCATACCTATCGTCTTCGTTTTCGCCATATGTATCGTAATCGCAAGGCCTCCACTGAGTCCCAGCCCTGGAGACCAGGGACAGCGGTGCCCTGCCAATAATTATGCAATTCTTCTGGCCTCTATTTCGTGGCTCTTAAATTGAAAGCCAGCCCCTGCTCAGCCCTCGTGCACGGCAATAATTGGTTAAGCAAGTCCCTCGGGCCAAGTGAGTACTTCAGAAAGACCGCTTGTATTAACCGCATTGTATCAAAATGATAATGATCATTTGGTTTTATATTGGTCCTAATGCAAAAGGGCAATGTGGTGTAAATGTTTTGTAAAACTATTATTTTGGGGGTTACAAAACGCGCAGTAAACAAAACACCGTTTGGCTAGCTAATAAAGTTTCTTTCACTGTCGCCAAAATTTTATTTGAAATACTAAATTCAACTTCAATAATATTTTTAATCAATTTCTGCAAGAGCTCAAGCTCCGCTGATCAATAACAACAGCGACAGTTTTGTTCTTTCAATACCTGGCCAGAAGCGTGGACCTTTCTTTATCCTAAATTTAACATAAAGCTAATTTCACGTTATTCGAGTTATCTTGGGCAGCAGACCAATACTGGGCTGGAGAATAATTATTATGTACAGTTTCCCAGCCCTGTCTGTAAGGGTTAATTGACAAAGACGAGGAGGGGCAACGTCTTTAGGGAACCTCGAAACATTTAGGTCATCGAAATGCGTCCGATCGATAGAACAGCTTCTTCGGTTTGGCTCTTATAATATCAAGCCTCCCTTCAAAGACAAATATCTGTAGGCGTATACTTTTCGAAGTACTTCTCTTCTTTTCTTATCACTCATAAATCGTGTAAACAAATGGACGTATATTCCATACACTGACAAATTCTCTATCTTTGTTAAAATTAAAAAGATAAGAGATAACCCTTAGTTTATCTCTTCTGATACCTTCTCTGGGTGTTTGTTATTAAATGCTTGAATGTTTTTCCTAATCAAAAACATACCTGTACACGGGTGTATGAAAATTTGATATTACTTCTGTTTTTATTCTTCGACATTATACATTTAACCGAACGTTTAAAGGTATCCGGTACGCTGACAGTTAATTTTTTCGGCATGATCTTCCTAAAGCAGTTTTTATTATTCACAAACTGTGGTGTCAGTGGAGTAACCGGGTCACCTCGATGAATGCAAGTTCCTGTTAGTCTGTACGAGCCTTGCTAAAGCCATTAGCTACACTCAAGAGCAATAGCTACGTATCGCTTGAAGAATTCCTCGGTGGTTTGAGTGCAACTAGAGTAGTGGTTTTGGGAGCAACCTAAAGATATCCAGCGTTTTCATCTATGCGTTGGAAAGTGACATCCCTCACCTCATCCACGCTCTTAAGTCTTTACCACTTATTTGTACCATCTGTTCAAATTGAAGAAACCGATCAAAGCTTGTAAGATAATTCCAAATAATGTATGTATTGGTTTATTTTCCTTATGAGTCCAGCCTGTCAAAATATGTCTGTGATTTTATTCTATGTATGTCTGTAGACCCTCTACCCGTTTTGATAAAATCATGAACTAAACCAAATGGTCTGACATTCATATCACAACTTATTGATTATTTTCGCATATGCAAGTCAATTTTTTTAACCGAATGAGAAACTTTTTATCCGTACTTTGAAGAAGTTTCCTAAGATTTTTATAGAAGAAGAAAAAACATTCACGAACGAAAGACCCTTTGAAACAATAATATAATATTGAAGTTTCTTTAAAATTGTCTCCGACTTGCAAATAGCGTCTAAAAGATGCCAGGCTATTTAAATCACATTTCTGGCGGAAGTAGTGATTCCATAAGACTGATGGGCTTGCTCAAGCGTCTCGGCAGACGATCGATGGCAGACAAACTGAAGGACCTCTCGGGGAATGATGGGTAAAATTCAAGATTTTAGAGAGGGTGCAATCAGCGGGAAGAGAAAGGAAGATTAAGCACACGGTCGTGAAAAATCGATTGGTGAGGGGACGCCCTAGGACTCTTTCATAAACGTCATAGCTGCTGATTTTCGTCAACATCGTAATAAAAATACATAATTATTTACCCGATAAGTCCACATTTATTTAAGCGTGCGTTTAAGTACCAATTACGTGTTGTTGGTTTGGTTTATTAACTTCCAACATCAGCAAGTAAGTGAAACCACGGGAGGATCCCAAATTAAATGTGTGACAATTTTAAGTGATGACCAAGGAGACAAATTAGTGATACCAGGACTTGTGTCTCAAGTTTCCACATTATACTGACATCGACCTAATCAGTGGGGGACAAAATCCGAAAAAAAATTTAATGTGTCCAATGGTGGGTTTGAACCAGCGATCTGTCGACAAGAGTCCCGCTTCAACTCAAGACAGTTTGTCCCGACCAATTGTAGTATGATCCAGAATTGCTTTCCTAAACCTTACAGGTAACGATTTATAGTACTTGGGATCGCTGCCTTTTTCATCCATTTCACGGACAAACGTAGTTTAAGGAATCAGTGTGATAGTTGAAGTTGCACCAGCTTGATTTCAAAACCGAAACCTCTTTATTGAAGGTCTGCAGCACTACCGAGTACCTCAAGATGGAAGAGATATTCATATTATTTAAACTATTTTTCTGTCTATATTTCTACCTTCTATCTATCTATCTATCTATCTATCTATCTATCTATCTATCTATCTATCTATCTATCTATCTATCTATCTATCTATCTATCTATCTATCTATCTATCTATCTATCTATCTATCTATCTTTATCCATATATTTATATCTCTATCTATATATCTATCCTTCATTATTTTCGAACATTCCTTTAGTCACCCTTACAACGGTGCAAATCTGTTCTTTAAAAGCGGCTGAAAGGCTGGATTAAAAAAAAAAACAATCCACGTCGAAGCAAATATACTGTAACCCTACACATACTGTATGTCCCTAACGCTTTTGTTACCCGCTGGCCCATAGTTTCTGCTTATCCATCTTTTCCCAATCTCTTTAGCTGTCGACCCATCAAGTCAAATATCGGTATCACCATTCTATGTTGCGTGTGGTGCTTTTCCTCGACCTCCTGCTAGAGCCAAGCATCATGATCACGATGTTTTATTTCCTTTTTCTTCCGCTGTCCCTACCGCTCTGCTCCATAAACACTTCCCTTTCCCGAGACAAAGCTACGTCGATGTTGCTGTTAACGATGCATCCCTGCTATAAAGATCCTCTCTCTAGGGTCTTGTTTATATAACCGTCCAGAACTCATGTTAGCCACATCACGCTAACTTACGTGGACCGCTTTTTAGATGGCACCTCTCAACACTCAGATATGATCGGATCCACTGAGGCAAGAGTCGTGAGCTTAAAACCTATTTTAAGATTTAGTTGAAGTTTTTTTGTTTGTCGTCCGATTTTAGTTTAGAAAGCAGTGAGTTCTAATTTATGCATCCTGTTAATTTATTACTAATCATTTCCCATCTTTTTATCCCTTATATTACAAGAAATGTGTACAGTAAATTTGAATTGCCGATACCTGTTAATATTACATTTGTTTGTCCTTTAAAAAAAATTGTTTGTTGTTTGTTTTTTGTTTTTTGTTTGTCTGTAAAGAACCGAAAAGTTAAGGCGATCTCTGCTCACTTCGTTCATCAAACACAGTTATACTCACACATTGCAAACTAACATGCAGGTGGGAAGTTTGGCATTACGTTTAATAAGACAGTGAAACGCAATGCAAGTCAAGCTGTTAAAATGAGGCCATTTATCTTAAACCCTTTAAGGGGAAAGAAAGGGGACGTAACCTTTTCAATCTTTAATTTCGATATCTTCGCTAGCAATTTTGGCTGGCCTCAATCTGGTGGTTGTCCCATTATGATGTACATTGGATTGATACGTATTATTGCCAACAGTTCAATTCTAAAATGAAGCCCTGAGTCCGAGGGAACGATTTTGCCTCTTTGGTCGTAGCAACTAGGAACTGAGTCTCTGATTAAGCCAAGCGCATCACGGGGAAAAGTCGGAAATAAAATGCTTCTTCCTGTCATATAATTATATCCAAACTCTTCATTAATGAATTGCCTCTTCGGTGGTATGGATCAACAAATACTTATGAATGAATTCATCCTTCAGTCTGCTGTGTCGTGGATAACTTAGAAATGAATACCCTCTTGAGTCCGCTTTGCAATAATTAGTTTAGAAAGTACTTGCCTCTTACGTCCGCTGTTTTGTGTTTGGATAAATTAGAAATACATTATCTCTTACTTCAAGTCTTTATTGTTCGCCGTGGCGTGTGCCGATAATTTGGGGAATTTAGAGATACAACAACCAACATTTCGAAGTTTAAAAAAAATAATTAAAATGATTGAATTATTCAATCGAATCAGCAACTTTGAAAAAAAAACTTGTTTGACTGTTAAAAATGTAAATTTAGCAAAGCAACGTCGCCCAAATGTTAGAAAACGCGAAATATATCATTTCGATAGTCATCCTTAGAGGAGAAAATGGCCACATAAATATTACATAAAATCAATACAGCATAATTTGATAATTCCAGCAGCTCACAAGATTACACAATTGTCGAACCCAAAAAGCTTTTGTTAAATATATTAAAGATCGCGTTTTGCAAAATATTGCCCAAAATTCCAGTAAAAGGCAAATTATAATGTCATCTGTACAGGAAATTGCGACATTCAATAAAACAAAAAGGCAGGATTTCAAAGCGAGCTGAATTCTTTGATGGAGACTATGAAATTTTTTATCAATGATAATTATATTTAAAGTTTGCGGCCTTGGTACGTCCTTTTATGTGTATTTTCCCTCCCTCCGGAAGAAAATTATAAAGGGAAATCACACGCGTGATTGATCCATTCAAGTATTATTTTTATTTCGCAGAGAAGCGCCCATTCGCTTTCATCACGGGCAGCACTTTCAACGCATCATTAAACGAACAGTAGATCTAATTATCTGACAGGCTAGGTCGGATGGTTCCAATCGCTAGGGTAAACACCCACCTCTTGCCCTCACAACCTCGATGTGCAAGCTAATATATTAGTTCTAAAAGCTGGTGGTAGGGTTTTGAGTCATTTTCTTACAACATGAGAGAGGCAAGAGAGAGAGGGAGAGAGAGAGAGAGAGAGAGAGAGAGAGAGAGAGAGGGAGAAAGTGAGATGAAAAGAGAAAGAGAGAGAAGAGAAGAGAAAGAGGTGAAGGCAGGTTAAACAAGTGAAGAAGTATGATAAGGAGAAATGTACATTATGAAAAAGTAAAGAAAAATTTGAGTTTCGAAAAGGGAATAGTGATATACATTTTTTTTAAAGAGAGAGACAGAGCTAGGTAGATGGACAAATGATAGATAGATATACAAATAGGCAGCTAATATAACTACCATATAAATATAAAGCGACAGAAAGAGAGATGGGGGGAGGGGATATAAATATAAAAATTGTATTATACTGACATATATCATTAGATAGACAAAAGTAAAAAAATGTAGAAGTTAAAAATAGTTTTGCAGTGTGGAAACGGAAATATTTCCGGAGGAAGAGCAGCGACGACAAAGCATGAGGAGTTGAGAAGACGAATCATGCAGGTAGGGAAGCTTCCGAAATAGAATAAAATACGTGCATTTTACTCGTATAAAATGGCATTCATTGCGTATAAAGATTGTCGCCCTCTGCACGTAAAGATAACCTTCGTACCACTGCTGCACACACACATACACACAAAACAATAATGTTTTCCATATATGCCAATTTTGTTCTTATAAATCTATTAATTTTTAGTGAATACTATTCTTCATGGTAGGTTGTAAAGTTAACGTTTGAATGAGAGAACATTGCAGTACCTCAATCCCGTATGGAGAAATTTAATAAAGTTAGTTTGTAAGCAAAGAAACTATAAGGGTATTGCAATAAGCTCAACGTATTTAAACAACAGTTTCACCGGAAGAGTTGTAAGTGTTGTGATCGGTTATAACTCACTGTGAAATAGATAAGCTTTATAGTTTAAAATGTTCGTTTAAATTTAACTATCCAAATGATTTATTTACGCTTCTCTTTTTAGTGAAGCTAAACCACAACCATCATATTTTATGAGTCATGAAATCTTTAGAAGTTAACATATTATTGTTTACGCGTAAATTGGGTTATAAGAAAGTAACATTATGCCAGTGTGTCACGTATATAAACGTTTGTTTTTTTAAACAGAAAATAAACAAACAATTAGCCTTCTCCCAGGCTCGTCCACATCCACATAATTACTACTACAAAATGGACACGTTCTTGTTAATATAAAGGAATACATGGGAAAATACAAACATGTGCACAAGCGAAAGATGACCTTAACACAAACTAGTCTGTGTTAGGCTTAGAATATAGTTCGTTGACAGACTGGCATAACAGATAATTTCATATTGATGCAAATCATTGGCACAGATTGAACACGTATTTTCAAAGGTAAATGAATTGAGAATGTCAACCCAAAAAGAATTGCGTAAGTGTCTTGGGTTGAAGAAACTGCCTGTTTTTTTCATCTGGAGCATGACAAAAACTATTTTCATTGGGGTGATGCCATGCTAGAATTTCCCCTCATATCATTTCCCTGCATTGTGCGGTGTTCAAGCGGATAACCCATCCTCTCTTGCAGTCGATCATGTTTTAAAGTTGTCTTGATAAAGGAAGAAAGTGTTATCATAATAAATGGAGTTTATACCACCATCAGTCAAGGTTGGTGTGATCATATTATCATTAGTCTGGGTAAAGCAAAAGCAACAAGATTGGAAGCTTTGAAGCTTTATAAATAAATCAGAAATAATCATATTCTGGGTATTAGTAAAATACGAAAACTTCCTTTACAAAAACCTCAGTAGGTGTAGGGAAAACATATTCCTAATATCATGCGAAAAAAAATCACAAAGACTAACAAAATGAGCATGGAATATACTAGTGTAGGTAAACAAACAATAATCACACACCCAGAACATGAGGGGGCTTCCGGGTTAGTCTAAAAGCGATTTCTGACTCGAAATCGGTTGCTAGATATTATTTTATTGTACGCTTCATAGTAACAAATTAAACATAATAAGTAGAAATGTTGGACGTTGGTTTGTTTCTGGTTTTACTGCAACGGTCTCTTGATCACTGCACTGTTCAGGTGTTTGTTTTACACCATTACAATGTTTCTAAGAAAGGAGGTGCCTCGAAAACTCCTGGTTGTATCTTATTTGTTAGCACCTTCATGAGAATAAGGTTGATGTAGATGATATGTCACTGTCAAAATATGAAGAGTTGGTTCTAGAAATAGTTTTACAAGTAGCATTTCTTCACTTACACAATAGTTCAGAACTTTGAAAAGATGAGTTCACATAAGGTTACGTAATTATGGCTCAATTTGACGACATATTAGCTGGATCATCGGAGTGTGGGCGATGCAGATACAGCAATGGTAGAGTGCACGACTTCATGTCAGACATCTTACGTTCTGTCCCAAGATCAGGCCGCCCTGTACTCCACTGGTTGATCTGGTGCCAAAATTACGTGATTGACTGGAAAAAAAAGTCCGGATATCTCCAAATTCATGTGTGACAAACCGACAACACGTATTGATAAACAAAATGCAGCCTTTATCCTTGGGACATGTATTTATGGTTCAAGAGATGTTCAGGAAAAAAAGAGAGAAAGATGCACTACAAATTTTTGGGCGGCAAACCAAGCGTTCCCTGTGTACAGGTCAAGTCACCGACACAATGCAGTTAAACCAAGCTAATCTAGACTTTTAGCTAATTAACACAGCTACAGCTGATTAACAATAGTCAATATAGCCGTTACCGTGCTGACGTGCGTAAAACAAACTCATTAACTACGGCTTTGAGTGGGCTGACCAAATAATGTTTTGTAAGTACATACTGTACTGTTCTGATCTAAATTTTTTCATCAAGTTTATCTAAAGATCACTTTAACCCTGCTCTAATCAGATGTTTTGTTTACACGCATCACCCGGCCTGACTCTTGGCAAAACTGATCTGGCCCCAGACCTAACAACTGGCAGGGTATAATATAAACACAGAAGCTCTTAGCGACGATCTTATCAAACGGTGCGTTGAGAATCAACTCTTCTCACTAGCCCCGTCATGATTGACAGGTTTAAGTGATGTACAATAATGCTAATTGACAGCTTCAAAGTGATTTGCAAGCACCGTACAGTGGATCTGCGTTATTAAAGATTCAGTCAGAATAGAGTAAACTCTAGATCCTGTGGGTATCATTGTCTCCGTATATGATTCCAAAAGAAACGTCATGGGGATGTGAAAATTGCCAAAGATTACAGTTTTAGGGTCTCATTTCAAGCCTCGACCCTATCCTCGTCGTAGATGTGTCAGTAGTATCGACTCTGGGTTGGATG
>RQTK01000623.1:237466-257617 GCA_003991915.1 Elysia chlorotica
GGGAAATCATTCGCGTGTGTGAATAATACAAACAACATTGCGTCACACAAGATATCGACCCTAAATTTACTGTTTTTTTACATTATTAAATTGTTGAAACCTAACGTTACCTAAGCGTACATAACATATTCATGTGACCTCTAAGGTTGAAATTCATAGCATTTTTGCACGATCATGAAAATATTGAACGTATGGCTGATCTCTAAAAGTAATACCAATTAATAATTGCTCAGGGTATTATAATAACGTATAATATCGTACACTGTTATAATTAAGCTCAAGGGATGTAGGTCTGTCTCACCAGGATGACAAAAGCATCACTATACGAGTAATACTCCTTGCATCGATCCTGCACGTGATAATGCCTTAGAGGTAAACCTCTTGCTCAGAATATGTTTCGAATGCGATGTCGGTTCAAATGAGAATGTGGTCAATATATGGCTCTGTTGCATCTCTTTACCGCTATCTGTTTCATGCTGTGGTTTATCTGTTTCCTGTACTAAAAACTTCCAGGATCCATCATCACCAGGTTGTTTGCATGGTCGCTTCAGCTGTAACACCTCTTTACTTCTCTCCTACTCTATGTTTCAACCACTCTCTTTCTTGCGATCCTACCATTGTCACTAATTTTTCAACATCTTTCTCCCGGTATCTTCCTATTCAAATACTCTGTGGTTCTTTCTTCTGACCTTGCTATTCTCACCATCTATATATCTACCAACTATATTAGCATTATAGAAACTCAATGCATTTGTCCTTTTTTCGTCCTATTCATTATTATTACTAAAGTCATCGTCACTAGATATGTATGTGTTATATTTAATAGCTAGTTTGGCAACGATTTGATTTTTTCTCGAATAAAGCTGCAAGTAACAAAAAATTGTGTTTATTAAATAGTATGAGATAAAATTGTCGTGTAAAGAATAATCCA
The DNA here is from genome assembly GCA_003991915.1 of Elysia chlorotica. Lineage (NCBI taxonomy): Eukaryota > Metazoa > Mollusca > Gastropoda > Plakobranchidae > Elysia > Elysia chlorotica. Next base: position 238,398 of record RQTK01000623.1, read on the forward strand.
AAGACATAACCCCAACTATTTTATACGCTGCTGTCTGCGTGATTAGACAATGATATAAAAATATAATCCTATTTTATCGGTTCTGGTCCGTATAATTGCAAAACAAAAATAGTAAGATCTGCTAAAACAAACGGTGTGATCAGGCATGCTAGTCTGACTTATCCCTAGATTAGACAAAATCCACAAAAAGCGTACTTCTGTCAGTGCTCTTTTCTGCTTATCAGCCGGTAAACCTGGGATCGCTGAAGTCCTAGTTTTAGCTAAGGCGTATCTAGATCTCGTTATGAAAGAGCTAGCTTGAATATTTTGCTCTGAGCTGATCCAGGTAGTACGAGCTATTTTAGGCCCATGAAAGGTAACTCGGCAATGGGGTTGTGCGTGCGACGAAAGGTCGGCTGAGGGAATAGTGAAAGTGAGCGGGTATGCACGTGTGTTTGTGTTCGCTCAAGGTGAGTAGAACAGGGAGCAGATTTCTGCCAGGAGCGTACCAACGGTTCAGAGAGGTCGCAACACTGAATCAAGATCGTGTTAAGTTGGAATTTATGGCACTGATCTATGTGATGGTTGTTCTTGCGAAGTGCTATTATTCTTTTAATCATCGCTAAACACGAGTGTTCCTCAGATGGTGATTTTACGTTTCAAAAACTGCAGGAAGATAGAGAAAATGTATTTTCATTATACTTGACCAAATTAGAACGACTAATTCGATACTCATACATATGATTGACAAGTTGTTGTTTTTTAATAAAAAGCTTGTTGCAAAAATTTTACTCACTTTCTTTTGGAAATTTTACGCTTGGCATATGTCACATGAAATGAGGGGAAAAATGCAAGGCATAACATTTTCACGTAAACTGAAAGTAGTATAAATATGGGCAAAGGAAAGTTATCGACCAAAGACATAGACATTAGAACTTATGAATCTAATAAAAATTAGATTTTAACATGTATTGCTCCCCTCTTACCCTCTATTCTCACAATTGGCATACTCATGTATTAAAGCTTCAATATATTTAAAAAAAACAAAAATCTAAATTGACAAACGTTTTCAAAGGAATGCTTCAGCTATGTGTTTGTTTTTTAATTAAGTAATAAAACTATATAAATGCAAATGAATGTCTCGTACACAATAAATCTATTCACATCCTAGAATAAATTTAATGCGTATGAAAGTTGTGCACGTTATTATTATGACAATATTCTTAAAATCGCTGCAAAGGTCAAGAAATGCATAGTGTCCAGTCGTTGCTATCATCGCTGCGTCTAAAATAACTGGCAAAGCCACCAAAATAGACACCAATTTGCATCAAGAATCATAGTAAGATGTAACTTTATGATTGAACACTGTTTCGCTCCCCGCGGAAGACTACTACTACTACTACTACTACTACTACTACTACTACTACTACTACTACTACTACTACTACTACTACTACTACTACTACTACTACTACTACTACTACTACTACTACTACTACTACTACTACTACTACTACTACTACTACTACTACTACTACTACTGCTACTATTTATACTGACGGAAATAGAATACTCTTACCCTTTTTATGCAACATTTTTTCAATTCAGAGACTTAGACTTCTATTTTTGAAGTACTCGGTTTAAAAAAATATTATTTAGGATATCTCCAGGACGATTAAGAGTTTTATAAAAAAATAAGCTAATTTTTCTTATTCCAAAATATTATAATGTAGATCGGAAATGTCTGTGGTTTTCCAATTTGCAACCTCTGTAAAAGATAGTGCTTAAAAGCACAAACATTTTCCTTTCAATAAATGATGCACTCGATAAGACAGTCAAAAATAGATCTTCTCATTACTAAGCATAGTTCGCCACACGGGTGAGCTGATGTATGCATTGCATCTTCCGCCGCGGCTTAATTCCCCCTCTACATTATAGCTTGGTATCTATTGATCAGGGAGTCCTGACCAGATTTCTTCGAACCTTTTCCTTGCCATTATTGGAACTGTCGAATTAAAATTATGACTCGCAGGGCTACTGTAGAGCTGCATATTTTCGTCCGGCAAAACAGCCGTGGTTTAGTTAGTCATCCTTTTTACATGCTTTTTTTAAAAATCTATTATGATGCTGCACAGATACCTGTTTTGTACAACAGTACCGTCTCTTTGTAATCTTGGACTACTACTACTACTACTACTACTACTACTACTACTACTACTACTACTACTACTACTACTACTACATAAATGTATCCAAAAAGGAAACAAAAGCACAACACTTCTGAGTACATCTACTCAGTTGCTAAGGACCTAACAGTAGATTCATGTGCGCAAGAAATAGGAATAATATGATAATAAATAGAAGAATACGCACAACTTAGCAACTGCGAAAGCCATTAATAAAGGCGAAACGTTTTCATGTATTTTCTCTATAATTTCTAGTTGTGTTTGATTTATTGTGTCCCTCAGTTGCTAAGTTGTGCGTATTCTTCTATTTATTATCATATTATTCCTATTTCTTGCGCACGTGTATCTACTGTTAGGTCCTTAGCAACTGAGTAGATGTACTCAGAAGTGTTATGCTTTTGTTTCCTTTTTGGATACATTTATATATTACTACTACTACTACTACTACTACTACTACTGCTGCTGCTGCTGCTGCTGCTGCTGGTGAGATTTGTTTTTATTTTACTATTCTTATCTAGATAGTTTCGATTCTGAGTCAGCATTTAGATTTTCTTCTTTTAATATTGTCAGTGTCAACTGACAGCTCAATTTATAAATTGCTTTAAAGACATAAAATAATAGTCCAGAACTAAAGAGCGCTATATCAGATTAACAAAGTGTTATCGTGACTGGAGTCCTCTCATCATAGCAAATGGTCCGGTAAGCAGCTGAAGTGCACACAATTGTGACACATTTATTGTTTGGAACTTAAAGGCGACTGAAGGCTGGGTGGGCCAGGGGTTTGCGATTATGAGGACACAGAAATCACCCATATGAAATGACTGTGCCACGACAATAATATTTTTTTATGTGTGCTGCTGCTTTACTCTCCATATCTCTACACCTTATTATATTCCTGCAGACCCTTCAACTTGACCAGTTGCGTTGTCATGGCAACAGTGTCAAATCAATTGAATACTATGGTTTCAACAAATCTATTCTTTATCCAGACACGATATCATGACTAATTACTTCTAAGGAGGTTAACAGAATAAACCAGTCTGCGCTTTGGCGTACAACGACCAGTGGATGAATTCCTCTTGTCTGGCTGAAGAAGATTTTCTTCTTTAATTAATACAGTGACTATTCATACCTTCATTGCGGTTATAAAGTACGTCGTGCGTCAAATGTCGAGATATTTCTTTTATTAACTTCTTCAATTATCTGAGGTAAATGTGAGGCGGCCAGGGTGAATCAGGTACCGTTGGAAAATTCCACTTTTTAGCTCTTTCGTAAGTTCCAAAAGTTATAAATCAATCGTTTATAGAACCAGAGATAGTCTTTTTATCATTTGAAAATATAAACATCAATGAAGAGAAGTTTTTCTGTTTCCAAGACTATACCTCAAAACGTATAACAATTAGTAAATTGTCTGATTCACTATGGTTGTCTCACATAATATATCATGTATTGGTCTTTGTAAATCGACAAATGTGAGATCTATTATTTTTCTCTGGAGTCCATCCCCCCCCCTCTCTCTCTCTCTCTCTCTCTCTCTCTCTCTCTCTCTCTCTCTCTCTCTCTCTCTCTCTCCCCTTTTTGCCTTCTCTCTCTTTCTCTATTTCTGTCTCTATTTCTGTCTCTGCATGACTGTATGTGTTTCTAAGCATTTCGAATTCACTGTGACTGCAGTTTGTAGCTTATATTGAGCTGGCTAATTTTCTCTTACCTGGAGTCACAAGGAAGATGCAACCATGTCTAGAAGAAGATGAAACGGGATAGATTACAAATCACATTTTTTTAATTTTGGCTTCGTTGCCGCAGGCCTAGTGCGGCTCCATCTTTCAGTCAAGATCTGTATTATTAATTTTAGAACCATATTGATCTGCGGCTTAAATATTTATATACGCGATGGATTCTTAGGCCTGACTTATAACTTAATCGCCCTCAGGGAAATTATTTCAGCTATTTCGTCTTTACCAGAACTGAATAAAAATCCATCTTTTATTTAACTGTATTGAAAGAAATGGTTTGGCCAAATTCTCTTTTTTTTGTGTCACGCTGTAAGAAGTGCACGCATATTTATTTCGAACAAACATGAGACCGTTAGTTTTAGAGACTGCAACATGGAGTCAGTAACGTTCTGTTAACAGTGTATTCTAACCCTATACTGTGTCGCGTTTTATAGATGTGTTAGTGTAATTTCAAAATTGTATTATTGATGCTTTTACTGTCACTCTGCAAAGTGCAATGACACCAAATATCAGATTGTTATATTGTGCTAACTATAATCAGCTAGTAGCAATAGTAGTAGTAGTAGTAGTAGTAGTAGTAGTAGTAGTAGTAGTAGTAGTAGTGGTAGTAATACTAGTAGCAGTATGGTTATCAATATGCAAGGCACCAAAAACAAACTGGTATAGTGCAGCTCTAACAATGCAAAACGATACAAACACGTGAGCTTTCGGCGTTTAACCTTCATCAGACTAACAAGAAACAAATTTTTAAAAAATGTTTACCTACACACTGAGATTTTACATGTAAGAGATAAGAAGAGATACACAATAAAGTTAAATAGATAAAAAGACCATAAACATATTAAAATATCTAAATGTAAAATAAAAGCAACAGTAATAAAGAAATAAAATCTAGATTCAAAAAGATAGTCAAACAATCAATCAATAAGATATAAATCTCTAGAACTAATAATCAAATTATGTTACATTAACTAGACTAGATCTGTAATAACCTAAATCTGAAATGAAATAGTTAAAAAACAAGTAGTTTATAATAAGTTTACAATCTATGGCTTAGCTGATTTTTTTTTTAAAACGCCTAGCCTAGATCCCTTGGACACGGGTCAGTAGAAACACGAACTTCAATTCGGTGCATGCTCTTGTTGTTGCGATGTCGCGCAGAAAACTAGTAACTAGGCACTCTGGACAAGAATAATTGGTGTGCAGCAAGTTGGCAGTCTGGCGGAAATTTGCTGATAACTCTCCCCCCCCCCCCTCCCAAAAAAATACTGCTACAGCAGTAATTGACTATGCATTGTTTTAACCCCGAACCTTGTTGTAAATCAGCCTAAATCCCCAACAGATCGAGCTACCCGATTTCTCCCTTTTCGCTGATAACTTGTTTATTTAACCCTTCTTTTTCAACAAATAAATACTGCCACTGCGGTAATAAACTACCCATTGATTTTTATCCCGAACCTTTGCTAGTCACTTTATAGCACTACTTGGTTTAGCCAACCACTGCCCCGCTATTTGCCCTGAGCTAACCTATTTGCCCTTATGTCCATCCTAGAAATGCTGCCACAGCGGTAATGGACTGTCCACATGGACAAGCCGTCCGGGAGGGCCCGCCGACACGACCCTACACCCCAGCATCGGCGCGAGTCTAGTCAGGGCAGGAATAGCCACCCGCACTCAGTCGCCTCTAGAACAACTAACCACAATGACCATGAAAGTGGGGAATCGGGCTCTAGAGCAAGGCAGAGCCAGCCCAATGCATTGCCGGGAGGACTTAGCTTTGGAGATGCTGTCGCACTCTCAAAGATGGCACCTGCCGGTGGTACCAAGAACAATTTGTCTGCATCGCCTTCACCGAGATCCAAGAACGAAACAAATGTCAAACGAGACAAATCTAAAACTCCACCAAGCAAGTTGGATCTCGATACACGCACATCGGCCCGAGCAGTCGTCTCTGCTTTTACACCCCCTGCTTCAAAACAGGAGGACGATGTTCGCAAAAATTCCTCTGCCACTATGTCTAACAAATCTTCGAGGCAAGAGGAAAGAAAAGAAAAAGGCCAGCACATTAAAGGAAATAATGCAAACTATGAACCTTCCCCAAGAGACAGTCCTATCGTTAGCAGGAGGAGCGACGACGAGGGCAGACACACAAAGCACAGACGGGGCAGTAAATCTGCCAGTAATACCCCAAAGACAAAGCGGCGAGAGCGCAGCGCCTCTCGGCCACGGGACGCCAAATCGGTCAAGGCGCGCCACTCCCCAGATCCGAAGGATGTTTCTGGTGTGGGCGAGTGGTCCGCCGAGACGGACTCAAGGAGACATGGTAACGAACCCTCAAACAAGGCTCGGCGAGCCTCCATCCCAGTCATTCGCCTCTCACGAGAGGATAGCAAAACACACCGAGAGATCCCCCTCGACGACTTGTCTGGTCCCGATCCTCAGAAAAGAGTATCTTCTAAACGCCGAATGTCAGCCTTCTGCCATGCAAAGCTGGCATTCGAGAAGGTAGCAATGGCCGTCACAGACACAGACCCTGTGGTTGTAACCCGCAAACATTCAAAAGATGCCAGGGCTGGGAAAGACAGAAAATCGAGGGCCCAGTCGGCACCTCGAGAACTCATGTTGCTGGACCCTGGAGGACGGAGAGCACCTTCCATGTCGCCAGCTTCCTCTCGGGATAACGTTGGAAGCGACGAGTGCGGCAATTCTGCCGCCGATGACGAAATGCAAAGACTTCATATAAAAAAGAAAGTGCCGTCTTCTAAACCGGAGAAGGGGAAAAGCAATAAGAAGTCCCAGGAGACTGGAAAGTATGATCAGCATGATGCCTCGAACGAAGTTCCAGCTTCGGCAAGGAAATCCTCAGCTGGCGCACCATTCAGGTTTCTACAAGCAATCACCAAGTCATCCGGTTCTAATTCCAGCAAAGCGAACGGCAGCTCCGCCAACATCACCTCCCCGCCGCGCCAGCCGACTCCCAGTAGACCTAGGAAAAAGTTATCTAGGGGACATATAGACCAGGACCCTCTAGAGGTCGATTACGAAATTCTCGACGATCGAGTTGCCAGCATTAAGCCCCGTCCATCCCTACCCAACACACACGAGATAGTGAACAGAATGGCCTTTTCATCAGCCTCGTCGTCGACACCAACAGCGACCGAACCGAGAAGCAGTGTACCGGATCGCATAAAGAAATCCTCTGTGGAGGAGCCTTTACTCTCCAAGCAATTGGAAACTGATGTTAAGTTTGCAGCACTCCGAGAGAGGCAGAGAGATCAACGGGCGCAGTCTTTGCCCCGACCATTTTCCATGTCTTACGTTCCATCCACTTTTCCTCGAACTTCTAAACAACAGCAGATTCAACACCCGCTGCAGGACTCCCGTGTGAACAATCATGGTAATGTGAAGCAGGAACCTATGGAAAGGACATCGATATACACTCCCACAGAGCGCCTTGATTCTAGAAAATCTCAAAGGGTGTATAAAGACAAGCATGACTTTCCTAGTACTGAACTTTCCTCACCGGAAAAGTCCTCACGCCCTATCAACTACTCTCCTCTCCACAAAGTCCCCAGCAAATCATCTTGCACTAGCTCGGACGCACAATCGGACGTCTGTTTAGACCTCCCAGACCTCGGCGACGAAGGAGAGGATGACCTTCATCGTCACCTCCGAGATCCTGATCTTCCAGCCCATCAAAGGGATCCCAAGGACCTTCGCGTGAAACACAGCTTTCCGAGCGCCCCGTACGACCGGTTAATACACTTTTCACAGAAAAACCTTCTGATAGCCTTCTTCTCCAGCTTACTGACATGCATCATCTCCTTCCTGTTGGTGTGGCCTTTGTTAGTCACACTGCTGGTAGTAGTTCCCAGCGTGGTGCTATTAAAAAGGCTACTCGGAATGTTCTGCTGCTGCGCTGCATGCAGTGGCTCTGGTTTCAGCAGTTTTTCCTACAGCTGTTGCTGCGTGTGCTGCTGTCATACCCATTTAACAAGCTCAGAACTAGTGTGGCTTGGTAGACCAGGAGACCACGCGCCTAGCCGGTTTAGAGGTGGCAGGACAGATAGAAAGTCTACGGGTAGGTCTACAGGTGGCCACTCCAGCCCGGCGATTGTCCAGAGTCTGCTGGTGCTGCAGAGAGGCCTGGACACGGAGAGGATACGTCGCCTGGTCGACTCCCGCCTGCTGTCCGTAGAGAACAGACACGGCCAGAAGCTCTATCCGCGCTTCACACAAAAGGTCAGTGTTTGAAACGGGAAAAGGTGGGATAGTGTTTGTAGGATGAAGATAAGTGGTTAGTGCTAATACTATATCTGGGTAGTATAGTGCAGTTCACACTTGAAAGCGGTCTATGAAGTAAGGGAACTTTCTCATAATAGTTGTCATCGTGGGTTGGAGTCCACCCTATGTATAATTTTCTCACGCTCATAAGTGTAAATAGGAAAATTTTACAATTCATGAGGAAAACCAAATAGCAGTTTTTGTCGTTTCGTTTTATCCCGTCAGTTTAATTTGTTCTTTCTTTTGAGTGTCAGTAGGAATGATACACATGTTTAAGAGTTGTTTTTCTGAAATGATGGTAATCAACTGATTGATTTTGGAATTGCAGAATATGGACATTTTTTTTTAAATATGTCGAGCTTCACTGGTAATTTAGGATTTTGAGAATAAGGCATGAATAAAACCTACTCCGTTCCCTCTGTAATACCAAGCGAACAAAAGAGCGACCTAACTACTATTTTGCTTCTTCAGGTGGTTCCATTCTGTTGCGGGCAGGCGTGGGTGAGTGTCGAGCACATGAATGTAAGCAAACATGTGTTTACCATGCCGGGATACATAGAGACGTTGGAGGACCTGCAACAATTCGTCTCCAAGATGGCGTCTGAGCCACTTTCCATGGACGCTCCCTTGTGGGAAGTGCAGGTGCTGCACAACTTCCGGGAGCCGCGCGACACCGTGCTGCTGTTCCGGATGCACCAGTGCATGACGGACGGGGTCTCAATGATCAGCATACTGGAGAACGCTTTTGTCGACACGCAGAAGGTAGACGTTTAGAACTCATACAATTTCACTTAAAGCTTAACTCATCACTATCGTTCTCTAAGAGCTTAAGAATTTACATGCATTTATCTGTTACAAATTTAAATTAAGAGGCTAGATTCTTAATGAATTTACTTTCAAGATTTTGGGATTTATTATTCACGCATTAAGTCTGATTAAAACCCTCTTTACGCTAAAAAGAACTAGGAATGGAATATGGTTTGACATCCTCATGAGCACATAATGTTATAATGTAATTATCGATAAAACCATTATGCGTTGCAGTCAAAATTCTAAAAAAAATATCATGTCATTATTAGAAAGTCTTCTTTCAGTTGGGAGTTCTCTTAAATGATGTTAAACCCTTTAATCAATTCATTCTTTGATCTCGTAGAATTAACCCACAAATTTCGTTAAAATAATGGCCCTTCCAAAACAAACCGTGATATTTTGTTTCTCTTTCGTCTTACTACATCGCTATGTATTTTTTTTTACTTTGTCTGTCTTTCCACCCAATTTTCTTTTTGACATTTCCCTGTATCTTTCTACAGTATCAATCAATACCAGTTTGGACACATCTCGCAACGCCTTCCTGCCGTTGTCTTTTCTGTTTGCTCATTCTGATTTCTTTTTGCTTACTCCTGAATTTCTGTTTATATTCCCAATCTTTATCGCGACATCAAACGTGTGACAAAATAAGTTTAGGTCCACGATCAAGCCGCCGAAATACTGTTCCCCTCAATTTCATCTTAAGCTGAAATATAACTTCGTGTAGATTCTGTAATCATAGTCAACATAAGTGAACAAAATGTGATATTCATGTTTCATTACAGCAAAGTGCTCTTATCCATTTGCACCATGTTCTATTTTTTTTTAGTTTACTAAGAAATTTCTAATAGAATCACTGTATGCATAGACTCAATTCTTAACGTCCCTGACGCTTTCTTGGAACCGCGTGCTGAAAGATCAATACTTTATTTCTTTTTGTCTCTGTCTGTCTGTCTTTGTCTCTGTCTTTCTCTGTTCTTGTCTCTGTGTGCCTCTATCTATCTCTCTATCTACCTATACGTCTATCCATCTATCTATCTATCTATCTATCTATCTATTTATCTATCTATCTATCTATCTATCCATCTATCTATCTATCTATCTATCTATCTATCTATCTATCTATCTATCTATCTATCTATCTATCTATCTATCTATCTATCTATCTATCTATCTATCTATCTATCTATCTATCCACCTGTCTATATGAGAAAATATGATATTTTTCTGTTTGTGGCACAAACACTCATTGAGGAAATAATATAAACTTCTCTCTAATATTGTACACATAAAGGGTAATATTTAAAACTTACAACAGAAATGTTTTAATGAATCAATGTCACGATGACAAACCATCACAAAGATGACAGCTTGCGTGCAAGAATTCCATTTACCGTAGAGCTTGCGACATAGCGCGTCGTTCGGTAGTAGGACAATGGGAGGGGAGGGGGGGGAGCGATTCTTTACATAGTGATCATTGGTAAGCTTTTAAATGCCTTTGGGACACTATTTCGTGTCCTGTTGCTTTCTTCCGAATTTTTTATCCCCTTAAACACTTTCATTGCCAAGCCTTTTACTACATAGTTTAAAGCTTGACTATAGTTGGTAAGTATGGGATTTTTAGAGAGAAAATATGGGTTTAAAAATAACCAACTTGTCACTTATAGTGAAGCCGGTTGAAAACCCACAGGAGTCATGGTATCCCTGCAATGTCTCTGTACGGTTGCACGTAAAATTGTCAAACGATAGTCTTGGAACGCGTCCACAATGAATCCTCTATAGTGCTGACTTTGTACGTCAAGCAGCCAACTGAACTCAACTCACCCACTCGTGTCATCGTTTCATCTTTCCCATGGCCCCTTCACCACTTTCCCCAATCCTTCTCCAGACGAGGCCACCCAAACAGAACTTCAGCACCGAGGCTGTGAACATCTCGCCCTTCAGGGTGCTCTTCTCCGGCCCCACGACGTTCCTGTCCCGCTACCTGTGCGGCCCCAGAGATTTCAACCTGCTGCACGGGAGGCACGTCCACGAGTCGGGCGAGCTGGTGGTGGCCTGGTCAGAGCCCTTCAGGTAGGACACCAGATTAGCTTTAAACAGTAGCGGAGACTTTAGATTTAGATCGTAGCAGAGGCTTAAGATGTTGATAAAGGGGACTATAGATTTAGACTACAACAGAAACTCTACATAATTATAGACTATAGCAGAGACTATAGGTTTAGTGAGGCTTTTCATAAAAAGATATTACAGTGCTGTTGATACGGGAGCTAGCGATCTTGTTACCTTGACGACAAGGCTATGTTTACACCACGTAGTGTGAAGAAATATTAATATTAGTGTTTAAACATACAGTCGCCAACTTCTGATCTAAGGTTACAGGCATCAGTGCAAAAAGTGTTCATTAAAACAATGCGTTCTGCTTTAGTGAGCATTCTTGAATACGAAAATGAAACACAAATTAATAACATTGGAGCAACGTCACTACAGAGAAGAGCTAAAGCTGGACTGGAATAAAGCAGCTGGTTCATCTAGTTCCTACTGCATTTTCCATACAGCATCACTGTTCCTCAAAATGTCATGACGTCTTAAGTTGTAATTCAAAGCGAAGTCATAACATAACGCATGTGCCTTTCTTCCTAAATCTATTTTGTCTTGTGTCAATATCTCATATCATTATTTTATAATAATTTGTTATTGCCACCAACCAAATGAGATGTTAAAACAGCAAATATTTTCTTGAGTATGCATTCCTTCTTTGTCAAATTAACTCTGAATCAGACAAAGTCAACTCTTGCTTAAACGTTTCCCAGTCCGAATGGGTTGAGTTTTATCAGGGTTTCCTTATATGTTCTTGAGTTCCGCGATTTTTGTGACTTGCACCTTGTGGAAAGCTGCAAATTAGTTTGTTTTATTCTTTTGACATCAGGGCAATTTATGACATTTTTCTTTCTAGGTCCAAATTGCTTCTTGTAAACATAAATCAACGCCACACTTAAATACAATGTATAATAATAAAACACGAAGGGGTTGTAGTATATCAATTAAAAACATGCTAACACTTAATTAACTATGTAAGTCTCGAGAAAGAGATTCGATAGTATAGTATTGGCAATAAAGACAGTACATACAGTTTTCAAGGAGCGAGTCGGACGAACGGATGAGGCCTACAGAGATCGGTGGGCAAAATCGTGAAAGCTTAGAGGAAAGAATACAGTTTTTAAGAACATTTTTAGGGCAAACTACCTTATGCGATAAAAGAACTACTTTTACTAGCTGCACAAACCCAGCACCTCGCTGTGCAATCTTTTACAAGTGCGTGAAGAGACAAGAGTCGATTCATTGAGCGCTCTGTTACAGTACTCTGTTTCTCGGCATGTTTGAATGGAATAGTGTACCACGTGCGTGAATACTGTGCTTCGAACCATCTTTCATCGTGATGGACTGATGTAGGTCATGGGTGTGACAGGTTCTGGTGCCTCCGTCAATCTCCCCCGACAGGCTTAGCCGTCACAAGCACTTGGGCGAGAATCTGCCAGAAGTGACACGACTTTTTTTTTGTTTTTTGCTTCAAGTGTGACAAAAACGCTTCATCCCCTCCCTTTGCAGCGTGTTTTGCAAACCCTCGTATCTTTTTTGTCTCTGTCTCTCTTTGTTTCTGTCTTTATGCGTCTGTCTCTGTATGTCAGTTAGTCAGTCTTTCTGGCTGTCCGTCTGTCCGTCTAAGTCTCTCTTTATATCCTGTGTCTCCGTCTGTCTATTTGTATCGCTCTCTTTCTCTACCTCCTTACCCACCCTCTGTCTGTCTGTCTGTTTCTGTCTCTGTCTCACTCTTCATATCTATTATTCTGTATATAATCTTATCGCCTTTGCATTGCCAATTCTTATCATGCCCTGTTACATACACTCATGAACCCAGCGCCTTGTAATTCAAAAGTATCTTTCCTAGGGGGTTAACAGCACATGCCAGTCCTGGTTGAAAACCAATGCTTTCCTTCTTTGTAAAATTTACTCTGAATCTGATAAAGTCAACTTTTGTTTAGACGTTTCCCAGTCCAAATTGGTTGAGTTTTATCAGGGTTTCTCTGTAGCCTTAAGCCAGTCATCTCTCTCCCCAGTCTGTCCGCAGCTCTGCGGGTCAAGCAAGTGGCCCGGTGCACACTGACCGAGCTGCTCCTGTCCATCGTGGCCGGCAATGTCCGTAGCTACATGCAAGTGTCCGGCATCACCAACCCGTACGCTGTCCGCTGCGCCGTGCCCATCGACTTCCAGGGGCTGGACGCTGGGGGCGCTGTCGACATGGAGACAAAGTAAGATAGTAGATGGTGGGATTGGTGTCAATTGAAGTAGGAAATACAGTGTGTAACTCATATTTGGGATTTCATTGACTTAAGACATCGACATGGAGACAAAGTAAGATAGTAGATAGTGGCATTGGTCTCAATTGAAGTAGGAAATACAGTGTGTAACTCATATTTGGGATTTCATTGACTTAAGACATCGACATGGAGACAAAGTAAGATAGTAGATGGTGGGATTAGTATTAGTTGAAGTAGGAAATACAGTGTGTAACTCATATTTGGGATTTCATTGACTTAAGACATCGACATGGAGACAAAGTAAGATAGTAGATAGTGGGATTAGTATTAATTGAAGTAGGAAATACAGTGTGTAACTCATATTTGGGATTTCATTGACTTAAGACATCGACGTGGAGACAAAGTAATAGAAAAAATACCAATGTAAGTCACGAGTAACCAACATAATAACCTAATTGACTCGACTTTTGTCAGATGTTCTCAGATCTCGCAGCATCGACTGTTCTATTTATTTTTTAGGTGAATTTAATCATGACGTATCGGTTATATGCAGGTATGTATATGTCTTTGTTTGTTGAATTATGTAAGGAAATAAGGTATGGCTAGTAGACTTTATAGTCCTGGGGATGATAAAATGCATACTGATCTATTGGTTACGACGCTGTAGACATGAAGGCAAAGTAAGATGTTGAAGATGGGATCGATCGGTAGAAGAATCAATAATGTTTGTTATAATCGAGTGAGAAACAAGGACGGACAAATGGTTGTTCTGTATGTGAGGTTACAAATAAAAATGGTTGCTGTAGCTGGAGTCAGGTGTTGAGTAGTGTGTGAGGTCACGACACTGCAGGCGCTGTTGAGACATTAAGACAAAAGTAGGAAAGTTGAATTATTGGATAATGCGATTAATCGGTAGAGAAGTTTTTTATTAATATGGTTGTTACATGCACAGTGAGAGACACGGATCGAACAATGTTTGAAAGATACAAGCAAGAAAAGGTTGGTACACTGTTGTAATCAGAAGATGCGGATAGAAGTAAGACTGGTTGACATAATTATCTGTAGCTTAGCATAGACAAGTATGTGAGGTTGGGACTCTGACGGGGCTGTGAACTTAGAGACAAAGTAATGCATTAAATATGGGTTCGACCGGTAAGGAAGTAATGAATGGTACGACAAACGTATAAAACACACAGGTTACGTTGCTGGATACTCTGTTTCCATAGAGACAAAGTCCATGGAATCAAACATCAGGAAAGTAAGAAACGACTGGTATAACAAAGGAGATTTAATTAAACAGATTGATGATTACTTACTTATTTGTAGCCTTACAATTTACGATACTGGGGGCGTTGTCGATATGGAGGCAAGGGGAGAGATGATGGTCATAGAATCAGTTGGTAAGGGAGAAGAAAACGGTAATTGAGTATTTATATGTGTGTGTGTGTGTGTGTATGGCAGAAGCGATGAAGAAAAGTATATATCTAAGTTACTGGTTCTGACATTATATGAATACAAGGAGAGACAATGAGAATGAGATCAATCGTTGAAATAAAGTATGGTTGGTAGAGCATGGCAGGAAACTGTTAGAAACAGAGCAATCAATTGATAAATTGATAGACTGAGAAAATAATCAAGAAAGTCCAGATGCTTGGATAAGATAATGAATTAATGATGAATAATGCGATTGATAAGTTACGTTTTTTTCTCATTATTGAGACATTAACTTAAAATAAGTTACCACAGCCTGACAAGATAATGAGCGCAGTGATCTAGTGGTATAAACCATGCTCTCTTTGATTGGCAAGTCGACAAGGTTCCTACGCTTCTTCAAGTCGAGGGCTCTAATTCCACAAAGCGCAATCAGTTTTCAGTCATTTTTACTTAGAGCATTTTCCAACCACCATGGAAAAATCCCTAAAATATCCCTCTCTACTTATAAAATATGCATATTTTGTAATAACCACTGCTCTGCAGTCTACACACTAACCAACCAATGCTTCACTCGACCCTTGTCAGATACTCTGTGGTGATGCTCCCCCTGGCCAGCAACATCGAAGGCGTGATTCCGCGGCTCTGGGAGACCAAGCACCAGATGAGCCGCTTCAAGAGTTCCGCTGAGGCGGCCATTGTGAACGGCGCCCGCTGGCTCTCCTACTGCCTGCTGCCAGCTCCGCTCTTCCAGCGCATCTGGAAAAAGGTCAGTCTTCTAAATAATGGTTTTTAGGGGTAAAAAAAAGAAGAAAGATTCTTGATTCATGTGCAAAATATGTTGGACGTCCTAACACGGTTTTTGTAGAACATCCAACTAGTTTGAAAAAATATCGGTATTCCACAGGGCTTTTCACAGCTTTAAAAAGCACAATGCTTAACTCTTTAGCAAAAATATTATTATATAAGTCCAATAATGCGTCGTATAGATTAAGTACAATATGGCATAATCATAATAAGTCCAGCGATCCGTTTTATAGCTTATCGCGCGGGCAGAATTGCGTAAAATTTACACCTCTCTAGGACACGGATTTGCTTCGGTTGATTTTTATCTTTTAATGTCGGCAAATAGAATTTTCGTGGGCGGATCCATAGACTTTCTAGGGAGAAAGCGACCTAATCAGGATTTCAATCAGACTTCCCAAATAGTAGTCACGCACTCTACCGACTGATTTACATCGCCCGGCCCAAAGTGTGCTCACATAATTTAACGTACTTTGCTCCACATGCTTACTGACGACTTATAACTGCTTTAACAAGTTAATTTTTTTTATTTTTCTCAAACGCTGTCGGGTATAAACACTGCCTTTGTAAGTTCCCATGCTTACAGTTATTTTTTTATGCCTGGCATGCGTAAAAATTTCATTCTTTTACCAGTTTACAAATAGTGAGTTTTTGTTTTTTTTAAAAAGTGCAATTATTTTGTACACTTTTATTCCTCTGTCAGTCCCAAATGCATGGTTTATATTTCTCCATACTTTTAGAAAAGCGAACGACTTCTGTCTATCTCCTACAGATTCTAATATTAGTCTACCTTCAAGCTTAGTGTTCACTCTGGCCAGCATCTTTATATGAAGCCTACTTTGACTGGCTGAGACAGGAGTCCAGGTCTCCCTGCACTATCGCAGCATATAAAATTATCAGGTATTAGTCTTAGGGCCGGATTACAATATATCCTATAATTATAGTGCAAACAACTCAACTCAACTGAAATCACCCGGCATATCAAGTCTACATCGCCTCTGTTCCCAGGTGTACAGTCGCTGCACGCTTGCGGTGTCCAACCTGTCCGGGCCGAGCTCCGTGCTCAAGCTGGAGTCCAGAGAGGTCAAGTGTATGATGTACTGGGTCCCTCCTATGGAACAAGTTCCCCTGACTGTCTCATTCCTCAGCTACGCCGACCAGCTTCGCATGGCCGTCATGTCAGACAGATCAGTGGTACCCAACCCGGACCTGTTGACCAGGGACTTCAATCATAAGGTAACCACATGAAATGATGTCCAGTGAATTTAACCATAAGATAACCCCCTGGTCTTTTGAACAACGACCCTGAAATCAGCTGATCTTGTGTCAAGGGAGTGTATCCAGAAGGTAACTACATGAAATTTTGACCAGGGAGATTAATAATAAAATAACCATCTAAAGTTTTGATCAGGGAATGAAGCCACATGGCAACCACCATATATTTTGAGCAGGGACTTTAACCATAAGATAAATACCTGATATTTTGACCAGCGGCATGAACTATAATGTAACCAGTTGATCTTTTGACCAGGGCGTAAACTATAAGGTATCCAACTGATATTTTGATTAGAGACTTTAACTAAAAGGTAACCTCTTGATCTTTTGACCAGACAATATCATCATAAGATAACCTACTGGTATTTTGAGTAGTGACTTACAAATCACCTGGCGTTTGACCAGTGCTCCTATTCAACTGATAGAAGTTAAATGTCCCATTTTAACCCTTTTCTTAAAATTAGCATGTATTCAGGCTCAAGTGGGCTAATTATTTATGAGATCCCAATCTACTTGTACATGATAAAATAGAAGAAAAAGCATAGTGCAATGTTTATCCCTGGAGCAATAGAATCGACTTTAATGGACTGTTATTCCACATTATTAGACTTTCACTCCGCTATTACTTGTCATCAGCTGGAAACACTGTCCAAGCTTCTGGCTCACCGCAGGATCCCTGGAGAGAGCAGCTCTGCATCGCGCCATGAGAATGTCCATCTATTGTCCAGCTTCACACTGGATGATCTAACAGCAGACCAGGTTAGACAGGCTGACAGTTCTAGGCCTTTTATTGTGTTGTTCGGAGACGACTGATAATATATACCAATCAAATTAGATCAAATGAAGTAGATTTGCGGCTTCAAAAATCGCTGTATTCAGTTTTCGAATTGAAATTTCACAAATATTTGTATGGTCTTTTGCTACAGGTCTTCATTCTAAAGCTTCATAATAATTGTTTTCACTTCTTGGTAAATAATGTAATATATGAATGTGTATAAGTTCATACCCACTTGAAATGACAAAGTGAATGAGCAATGAGTGTATAAGGGTGAAAGGGATGAAAGGGAGAGAGAAAGAGAGAGAGAGAGAGAGAGAGAGAGAGAGAGAGAGAGAGAGAGAGAGAGAGAGAGAGAAAGAGACAGAGATAGAGAAAGTGGTCATGCAAATTAACTCAGTTTTTAGTTATGCCGTGTGCTTGTTGTTCTTTATCAGGAGTTAAACCACTCTTTTGTTTTACTATGGAGCACCCTATGTGTTCATATTCATTTTCGATACGTATGATATCATCACATAAATAACGTAATATCTCACAATCAACATGAAAATTGTTTTGAAGTCTGGTGGTTTATTGATATAAACCATCTTTTTCTGGAATAGCAAGGTGGTTCAGTGTTGTTTCATGTGTTTATGTCAACGGTTCTAAACCCACAGAGCATTAATACTAAGTTTTTTCGACCATTTAAAATCTATTTCTAACTTCAGCTCATCACTACCTTTCAACATAAACCTATCTTCGCCAAGTATAATTCTTAATTAACATTATCTCTCACCATACAAAATAACAGAAATTTACCCCAATTTAAACTTGTTTTGTGTGTGTGTGTGTGTGTGTGTGTGTGAGGGGGGTTTAACTTAGTCGGTACATCAAAGCGACTTCTAATCAGAGATCCTGACGTGAGTATAGCCGCCTTTTATCATACTGATCGGTCGGTGTCAGTATAATTTGAATGGCCACTTCTCGGATATCTGGCTCTAAGATCCCGCCGCCATATTGGACCATCCTACTACGAGGCGTTAAACTAGGAGTCTAAGGCCTTGATTTCTCCGATCAGAGATCGTACCTTGGGTTAGAAACAGTGGAGCTTTCTTCAAGATGAACGTCTCTTAGGTTTAATGAAGATACAACCGGAGTTAAGTTGGGTTTGTTTATTTACGTATAACGTCATCACTATATAAACCATATTGTGGACGGCTCCAAGACTAAACTTTGACAATTGTACGTGCTGCCACACAGACAGTGCGTCAACGGATTACTAGAGCGAGATATACCCCACAGCCTCCCCCCCCCCCCCCCCAACCCAAAGCCCGCTCCAAAATTATGCTAAAAATCACCCTAAGTCAAACGTATCTGTGCTCCTTCCAGATCTCCCTGGAGATGGCCCTGGTCCAGACGGAAGTCCAAGAGCTGAAGGTCCAGCTCGAGTCTGGCCCTTCCAACCAGATCAGCAGCGGGGACACGCAGCTCATGGCGCGCATAGAGACGCTCAAGGAGCGCTGGCGCGAGCTGCTGCTGCATCTGAGGAAGCGCAAGGCAGCCGAGTCAGAGAGCGCGGTCATTCTCACTGAAGAGGTGCTCTGTCTGTCTGTCTGTCTGTCTGTCTGTCTGTCTGTCTGTCTGTCTGTCT
>RQTK01000623.1:257743-285736 GCA_003991915.1 Elysia chlorotica
CTCTCTCTCTCTCTCTCTCTCTCTCTCTCTCTCTATCTCTCTCTCTCTCTCTCTCCGTTTTTTCTCTATATCTCTGTCGCTCTCTGTATCTCCTTCTTTCTCTCCTTTTCTATCTCTAACTCTATCTATTGTTGTCCGACTGGTCTATTTATATATGTGTCTATCTGTCTGTCTGTCTGTCTATCTGTCTGTATGCCTTTCTGTCTCTTTTTCCATCTATCTATCTCTCTCTATCTCTCTCTTTTTTCTCTCTCTATGCCACTGATTCTTAATTATCTTGATTGGTTGCCTCTTGTTTATATTCTGTCTTGAGTTTAGAGGAGTACTCCTCCTTCAATTAATTTCTTCACTTTGAAAATTATTATTATTATTATATTGCGACATCCTACATCCTTTCATAGTCAGGGATGTAAAAGCCTCATGTAACTTTTTTTTTTTTAGTTTGTATACACTGAGTCTCATATCTCGATTTTTAGCGAGTAAGTTATTATTTACTGGAAACTTCTTTCTTACATTTTCCTTAGGGTCTATTGAAAGCGGGTAAGTAATTCAAATTTAACTCGATTACCTAAATTGTTGGTACGAGTTATGTCCCCTCGTAAAGCAGTGTTAATCACAGGACACCGCATAAAGCTAGACCTGCGTTGTTGACTGCTATTCACTTCCAGTTAAATAACGTTGCTCTTATCTCCACCAGGATGACACAGAGTCCGAGGCAGGAGACCGACACCAGCGAAGAAGAAGAAGAAGAAGAAGAAGAAGAAGAAGAAGAAGAAGAAGAAGAAGAAAAAGAAGAAGAAGAAGATAGAAGAAGAAGAAGAAGAAGAAGAAGAAGAAGAAGAAGAAGAAGAAGAAGAAGAAGAAGAAGAAGAAGAAGAAGAAGAAGAAAATTGATCATGTCTTCAGTTTACATCAAGTGGATTGTAAAACCTATGATTGTACTATGTAGTCTGTGCATACCACAGCATCCCCTTCAGGCCACGACGGCAGGGCTGTATGCACAGGGGATGGCAGGTTGGAGGTTGATGCCGTGGATAAAGGCCTCATGGTGGACGACGCTGACGCAGTGGACATCTTGCTGGACATGGACAGAGTTCTGCGCCTGAAGGGCCGCTGGTGTCGGTCTCCTGCCTCGGTTAATAGACTTGGACAGGTCTTACTCAGCGAAGAACGATTTCCTCAGTCAAGGCAAGTCTTTGCCAAAAGCTTCATTATTTTGTGAAAGCCGATGGCATAGTTATTAAGTATACTGGTTTTGGCGAATGGGTGCCGACTAGAAGGTGCGGGTTCGATCCCCATCCATGTCATCAGTTTAAAATGTGCCTTTCTCAGTTACTAGCATCATTATTTAGTCCCTAGGTCTATCTCCGTCTGTTATAGCCTCTATAGTTGTTGGACTGCTTTTCTGTATCATAGCAGTAGTAGTAGTAGTAGTAGTAGTAGTAGTAGTAGTAGTAGTAGTAGTAGTAGTAGTAGTAGTAGTAGTAGTAGTAGTAGTAGTAGTAGTAGTGGTAGTAATACTAGTAGCAGTAGCAGTAGTAGTAGTATCGCATCATTATCATCATCATCATAATTATTATTACCGTATTATTGTTATTATGATGATAATTATAAGGCTGTTATAACTTAAACTTTATAACGTTTAACTTTTAATCGGTTTCCCTGCTAGTATGAGGAACTGGAAGATGCGGTGATGCTGAATCAAGGCTATCACTACAACACATTCAGCGGGGCACGGCGCGGCCACAGGCGGGCAGAGAGTGACGTCAGCAGCCCTGGATCCAGCTTTGACATGACCAGAAGCTTCATGCCGGCCATATAATGACTGCCCTGATGGATTGACAGGCTAAATGAGGAGTTGCAGCCATACAGTATTACTGCTAATTACCAGTTTTAGGGGCTAGGTGACTCATTACTAGGGCACACAGTAAAATCTTTTACTTGGAATGTTCTAGGTTTTAAGTGCTATCAGACGATTTTGTTCCTGGCTGCTTTGTTTGGTGCCAATGTAATGTGAGCGACTAACACAATAGTCTTGGTGGCTCCAGTCTGTCTCTGTATGTCAGCCGTCAAAAAATTGTCAGGCTTCATTAAGTTATGGTATCTGTTGCCTAATAAAACAGTACACTTAGTGAGAGCTTTCTCCCGTGAACAACAGTGTTTTTTTGGACATTCTAGAGCAATTGGCTTCTTTACTTATTATACTCACTCTCTCTCTCTCTCTCTCTCTCTCTCTCTCTCTCATCATCTTTCCACCTCTCTCTTTATCTCTAACTCTCTCTCTTACACACACACATACAAACACACAGGTCTGTCTGAAAATAAATGATATTTCATCCTTGTCTTTTATCGAACCTTGTTCATGTATCGTCATGATGTCAAAATACATTGCGTTTCTTCAATTTTACACACATTTTTTTTAATTTAACTTTTCTAATTTGAGAAACGAGCTGAAGTTTAACATTAACAAATCTATATCATCAGCCTTTAGTTAACTACAGCAGGAAATGACTATGCAGTTACCACAATAACAGAGCTATGAACACCCCAAACATATTCAAATAATATAATAGAGATACATACATCTCTCCCCATCCAATGATGTGGGATGAAGAGATGTTTACATGTTTTACAATGTTTTTTATTATGACTGCTGACATCAAGTTGACAATAACTCTGGGCATACAACTCTTCATATCTCTTGTAGCGAATTCTGTACCTGGCTGAACTTATCTTACTAGTCATGGTTCTAATGTCTTTATAGCACCTGATAATACAAGACTTGCAACAGACACAAGTGTCGATCTTACACCAATTCAAATAATTATTTCATCTCTTTAGATTGATTTTTCTAAAGAGTAAAGAAATTAAGAAGGGTTTAAGCCAGTGTGTGTCGGCAAGAGATGTATATATACTTTATGACGTATATTTTCATTCAATTAAATGGAGAAAACTTCAAGAGACACAAAGTATGATTACTTTGGTCTTTGTTTTGAAAAGAAATAGATGATTGAGACAGTATGCAAGCTACTCTGACTGCTGCTAAAAGTTTTTCCTGACAGTTTTTTTCACTCTCTCAGCTGTGGTAAATGCAACTTTTTCATTTGATCAAACAAGTATCTGATTGTTTCTTAAATTCAAAAGAATATGAATTTATGTATTATTGCATTGTGGATTTGATATTTATAATCATGCGGGGCTGATATGTGATACATCTTGTACATATTCAATATTAATTTGATTATTTATTTCACCAAAGTGAAATTGGCTGTGCGAGGCAACTCTATCAAACCAACACAAAGCAAAGTTTAATAGATGAACCTCCATGTTATGTCTGTTTTTCTTTCACCTCAGCTAAAAAAATTCATACTACTAGTAAAGCTGAGCTATTCTCAGAATTTCATGTGATAACAAAATGCTCTGAATCTTACAGAAAAAAAATATTGTGATAATTATCATGTGTAGACGATGCTATTTAGCTAATTGCAATTTTCTATATTTGGTTTAATAGTATTTACAAAACCACTAATTTATTTCACCTAAATTAACCGTTATACATATCAACCCAAACTGCAAGCGCCCTGAGAGCAAGTGAGATCATGCCAAGCCCTTCTTTTTACACAGAACTGATACACATGTATCTGTAAGCGTCCATTGGAATAAAGTGAGAATATATTTTATCCTGTAGAGCATTTGTTTTAAGTATTTGCAAATATAATCATCGAGCATAAGCAATACAATTCAAGTTTTTGGGTATGTTTTGCGATGACTTTAAATGTAATACTGAATGGATCTGAAGGACATACAGTTTCGTTTTAATTCAAATCAGTACTAATCACTACCATTATCCATCCTAATACCTCAGACTCAAAGTATTCCTCCTAGTCTACAGTTTTTTTTTCAATAATCTTTGTAATTGTTGTTTTCACAAGGCCAGGTGCAATAGAAGCGCTGACGATGACCAGCTTTTCAAAATTTCCTCCCTGAGATACTTTTTTTTTGAGTCTATGAGATGTTATCTTGTATGCCACAGGTTCATCATGTGCGGAGGTGCTTCTTAAAAACATGAAAATTTGACATCCATCTTGGCAACTCTATAATTACATTAAAATTAGAAAGGACAAAAAAAAACAGATCCTATGTGACCATCCTTTTCAGTTTTATAAGTTAGTAATTCGGGAGGGTTTCCAGGTCCTCAGACCAAATTATGGAATCTGAGGAGTTGACAATAATAAGATATTTATCTGGGCACTTTAGATTTATATCAGTTCGTCATAGCAAATCTACTTACACTTATCTGGCTTCTGTATCCACTAAGCAGTACCAAGTGATTGCTGGCAATCTGTGTAAATTTTGTGTTGATTAAGATTGTTGTAAACTGAAATGTCATTCGTTTAATTACTGGCATATTTCCCATTGTAAAAATGTGACTCAAAATTGAGTGAGACCATCACTATAAGAGCAGTCCAAAGGTAACAATACATAATTTTCTAAAAGGTATATATTCTATTCTGAATTTACAAATTTAAGTCTTCTCACTGATTTTTCATTTTCATACAATAACATTTTTATAATATTGTAAGAAATTGCAAATACAAATAAGTATTATTGAGTTAACATTTTTTTTCCCGCTTGTGTGAAGAATTCAATTAAAATAGAGAATGGCATTATTTCAACCCCTCTGCTGTTACAGATTGATATTATGACTTATTATTGTGATAGAAATAACTATTACTCTGCAATCATTTAATGCCTTTTTTTTAGCGGATTGACTTATAAAGAAGCCTTTATATCTTATCATGATGTACTTTCTCTGATGTGAACCTGAAAGCGAGTTCATCCCCTTTGTGATGTCATTGTAAGGTGGGATGGTCTAAGCTAAACAAGATACATAGTTAACTATTTTTGTGTCTTGTACAGACACTGACTGAAACTTAAAAAAAAACAAAAACAGTGACAAATGTCACAAGTTGAACTGAGCTGCTGCGAGTACTATAAGCAAATTTGTTACGTATATAGCGTAAAGTGGAATTACTTAATGGCACCTCGGACTCCACGAACTAGCTCGTTTATTTTCAATAGTTCGTTGAAGCCACGTGTGGCTCTATTGCCTCCTTAGACCCATATTACATGATCGTACCTAATGGTATTGAGCCAATGACACACTCAGCTTCTACCAAAAACTTTCCATTAATTTTACCCTTTTCCCCCGATCTACACTTATGCACACACATCTCACATAATTACTTGCGGCCTTTTCTCTTCAATTATGCTCGACGGTCGTCTATAGGCTGCCACTCCTCTTCCCCCTTATTTCTCTGCTCTCATATTTCATTGTTTTACTGTACACTACACTACATGATGTTACACATATCTCATGGGAGGAGTGTTGTTCTTTATTCTTGCAAGAGTTGGTGGGTATTTGGTGCTCTAATTTTAAACTAGATTTAGAGCGCCTCCTATGCAACATTGTCAGCCCGCCTACATCACTGGTTCGTAGGAGCCGTGGATGGGTATGAGTTTGGTTCGTTGGATCAAAGCTAGCGTAATAAAGACTACGAAGAAGAAAAACCAGGGGATTTTATATATTCGTTGAATGTAAGGTGTTCTTTGATTCCGAGTTCGTTGTATTGGAGTTTTACTTATGTTAGTCTTTCCCTATCCGACTAGAGGTTATGCATGATTGTATACATGAATAATCGAAGAAATCCAAGCCCGCTCTGAAATTGATAACTTATGAAAAACTTTTGCTTAATGGCAACCCCATTGAACAATCTTTTTTTCTTTTTAGGTGTTTTTTTTTTTCATAATTGTGCAATCAGAGTCAAAACCCAGTTAAAGCCAACACATTTTTCAGGTCCCAATGTGCTGAATGGTTCTCTATAGAGGGAGGGAGAGAATTCTCTCCCTCTCTCCCGGGTTTAACGTCTCCTAGTGTAGGTTCCCCTGGGGGATCCTATACGGCGACAGCCAATGTGCTGAATGTAACCAGGTTCCATAATATTCGGGTAGTAACAGTATTGCGTACCCTTAAGTGGGCATTAATTGAACTCAATCATGAAAACCTCGCACTTCAATTTCATCAGTTGTTCCACTAAGTAGGGTTATGTATAGAAAAAATAAACCTGTAATACTATAATATATATATATTAATTTAAAGAAAAGTTATTTACTGCCGTCCATTTTTAAAACAAGATCATTTCTGAGTTTATGGCGATAATGGATGTGCTCTAACTAGAAATAGGATCATTAAGTATCTTAATGTAATGTAAAAACTCATTTAAATTCAATGGTAAAACTTTCATTTCTAAAAATGGCTCATTATGCATTTTGTGATAAACCATTCATGCTGTAATTTTTGTTTAAACCTGGATAACTGTGGACTACAATTTGACTCATTTGTGAAAATATGTTATACCTTGTGTGTGTGTGTGTGTGTTAAATTAAACTAGTGAGACATCCAAATCTACAATGCATACATAGTTTCCAGTCGTGATGAGTTAATGCAATCAGCGATTCATTTCTCAAGTAGATAGAAAACCAGAGTGAATGCTTTCTGCCAACCCTTACATTTCAGTGAACAAAAAAATCAATAAAAAGAATAATAGACTGAAGTTTCAGACTTGTGATGTTCCTTTTATGACATAATGGTATCTGATATGTGTATCTCAGTCCACTTTCATTTTGCAAATCTTTATCCATTGAATCTTGGAACGACTGGTAACAAAGGCCTGAGATTAAAAGTTAAAAGGGTTGAAAAAAAAAAGGTAAAATTTAAACATAATTTTTAGTTAATAAAATGAGAAATTAAATGTGTGATGTACAACTTTAGTGTTATTAAGTATGAAGTCACATGGCAGGACTCTATTGACTATCTAGAACATATATATTTGAACCAGATACCATTCTCAGATTTGTATTTTTTATTAACATTCCAATGTTAATTGGTTTTACAGTATCATTAAAGCAGACCTCAGAAAGACTCCATTAGGCTAAAGACGACATTACATCACTATAAAAAGGCTAAATTATTTTTTCCTTTAAAAGCATAAAGTATTTAAGAAAGTACCAAAAAAACCAACAAAAAAACAGGCCTTTAAACGATCCTCTCTAACCTCGCGTAGATTTAATTGCCAATTTTAAATAACTTAAAGCATCCTTTTGTTTGAAGTGAACTGAGCCAAATCAATGTTTGATTGGAATGTGGATCCATTTCAGGTACATTTTTGATACTTTAACTTGCAATCCATAACACAGGTGTGCGTTAAATTTGCTATATATTTTTTTCTAATTAAGGTGCAATGCAATTTTTTTAACGACACATTTTCTAACAGGAGATCCTGTCTATCAAAACAAAAGGTTTTACTGTACTCCCATGATAAAATTGTGGACATTGTCATCTGGCAAAGTAGAAGAAAGGTTCTTTTTCCAAAACATGATTCTATCTAAATTAACTAATAAACCATCATCCGAGAACTACAATTCCTACCATAGTGCATTTTTAATCAAACCATTTACTTCTCTTTTCAACTTTACAAACGAAAATGAGTAGAAAAACATATCTTCTTCCCTCTCAAAGCTCTACAATTAAGACAAGCATTTAATAACCAGCTATGAACTCTTGATATCACCTGTCAACGTGGGATGGACTTTAAAAATATTTACATCCTCTTTATTTCATAGACTTTGCTTTGCTTACAGAATACATTTAATTTCTTCTGTTTTATATCTTTAACACTCTTAAATCGCACTGTATTAAAAATATGAAAAAATACACAATATCTAAAATAAAAAAATTATTTTGCACTCTCCTTGCTGTTTATACAAAAAATTATCTTTGTTATCACTACACAGCGCCAAACATGATGTAACATCAAAGAAATACCTCATAATGATTCACATCATACCAGCCTTTCTTTATTTAAAGAAAAAACATAATCGCATGTATTTCACATGAGTTGCCATCATCTCAACAAACTATATATTTATATACAACTTAAACTTTATGCAACAAATTCACAAGGTTCAATTTTAAAAAAGACATGTTCAAGGGAAATGATCTAAAACAACATTTACAGATAGAGCAAATATCAGTTTAGTAAAGGCATTCCTGAAAGTGATTACAATGAGCTTCAACTTTCTCAAGATATAAGACATCACTATTTCAGCAACCTCTATGAGACATCCTGAATTTCCAAGAGATATAACATTTACATTTCATTTTTTTAAATTAAATTTCAAACACATAAACTAAATTTCTTCATCGTCATATTCTTTACGGCACAGTGAATCGTGTTTTATTTCATTCTCTAGATTATCTGCACACACACACAAAATTATATTTCATTTCTTGCATGTCTAAGGCATACATGTTAATTTCTGAATGACACATGTTCTACTCTCTGTAAGAAAATTAACTTGAACTTCAATAAAAAAATTCCTCCATTATCTTTTGCAAAGGCAGTTTTGAATTTGTTTTGGTTTCATCATGTGTTGTAGGTGCATAAAGATATCATGACAAAGGAAAAGGACAAGTCATATAAAAAAAAAATTAAAAAAAAAAGACTTTCTCATTTTCAACACTACTATTCCAAACTATTTTCTAAATATTTGTAATTTTTTTGACAGATGTTAAATACTACAAAATATCAAATTTCTGTTAGACTCAGGAGCAATATTAATGAGCTGATCATTGCCAGCACAATCAATTGAGAGAGAGAGAGGAGAGAGAGGGAGAGAGAGAGAGAGAGAGAGAGAGAGAGAGAGAGAAAGCATGTAAGCAGAGAAGAGCATGTGAAATCAATTTAAGCTTTCCCTATAAGGTATAATCACTCATAACAACATGAGAGAAATACATACATCTAGTTGTTTTACATATTTACATACATGCACAGCAATAGGTAACAGCACGGGCTTCAAGACTCATCCGCAATTTTTTAAATAGCAAACCATTATATACAAAACCATGTATACCATACCAGCTGGTAAGGGGAGGAAAGATAGCATTTAATCAAAGAAATTGTAAAAATGAAAGTAGAATATTAATACGGAGGAGATATACAGACTAATGCTGAAGAACAGTGCATCCTTAAAGAGATTCAAAAGTTATATTTATGATTATCCATTACATTCATTGTGAATAATTTGTTTTTATTATAATGGTTATGCTTATCAACAAAACAGAAACACTTAAGGCACATTACAATCTGATCCTGTATATATTTTTTTTAGCAATTAGATAATATTCATACTAACAATGAAAGTTCATACTTAGACCAAATTGTATCAATTACAAAATTTTGTGTAGTTGAAGTTGTGTCAGCGTCCATACTATTAGCATTTGATTGAATCATTCAAGTGTTTCTGTTTTGTTGATAAGCATAACCATTATAATAAAAACAAATTATTCACAATAATTAAAAAAAAAATTTTTAAAAAGACTTTCTCATTTGCGACACTACTGTTCTAAACTATTTTCTAAATATTTGTAATTTTTTGACAGATGTTAAATACAACAAAATATCAAATTTCTGTTAGGCTCAGGAGCAATATTAATGAGCTGATCATTGCCAGCACAATCAATTGAAAGATAGAGAGAGAGGAGAGAGAGGGAGAGAGAGAGAGAGAGAGAGAGAGAGAGAGAGAGAGAGAGAAAGCATGTGAAATCAATTTAAGCTTTCCCTATAAGGTATAATCACTCATAACAACATGAGAGAAATACATACATCTAGTTGTTTTACATATTTACATACATGCACAGCAATAGGTAACAGCACGGGCTTCAAGACTCATCCGCAATTTTTTAAATAGCAAACCATTATATACAAAACCATGTATACCATACCAGCTGGTAAGGGGAGGAAAGATAGCATGTAATCAAAGAAATTGTAAAATGAAAGTAGAATATTAATACGGAGGAGATATACAGACTAATGCTGAATAACAGTGCATCCTTAAAGAGATTCAGAAGTTATATTTATGATTATCTATTACATTCATTGTGAATAATTTGTTTTTATTATAATGGTTATGCTTATCAACAAAACAGAAACACTTGAATGATTCAATCAAATGCTAATAGTATGGACGCTGACACAACTTCAACTACACAAAATTTTGTAATTGATACAATTTGGTCTAAGTATGAACTTTCAATTTTAGTATGAATATTATCTAATTGCTAAAAAAAAAATACACAGGATCAAATTGTAATGTGCCTTAAACCAGATATTCAGACTAAAAATGCTAGGTCAAAATCTTTTCAATTTCAAAGAACTGAGGGGCAGGAGTGGGAGATAAACAGAAATTTTTCCCCCATCCTACTTTCTGTGAGATTCCAAGATAGAACTGAGCTTCTCATTTAAGTCTTAACTTTAGAAATCATTACATCAATAAGCAGAAGTGTGAGCACCTCTTGTATTTTATTCTTTTTTGGCAATGTGTTCATTAAAACCTCATTAAAAATTCCTTTTTACCAGGCATTGATGACTATGTTAATAATTTTCTTTTTTTTAAGGCTTTATTTACACAGCAGACCTTTGATAGTGTTCTATACCATTACTCAATGCACATCGTAGCACAGCAGAAGGAATTTAAACAAAAAGTCCATCTGATCTGACAAAATGTTCACCTTTCTACCACTAAGAGGAAGGTGAGGTAACTCAGTGTTTGAGTGTACTGGGAGATATAGGGTTGTATCTCCTGCCACTAGTGCCAGGCTGCCTGTTATGTTCACATGCAAAATGTGATCACCTGAAACAAGTCATGGTATTCTACTCTGTATGTGTGGCAACACGCACAATTAGCAGACATTAGTATTAGGGTGCATTTGCAAGATATCCTATGGATTTTAAGTAAGAAACTAACACTTTTCGCAATAGCTACTTTTCAATCAAGTATTCATTTACACTCACATATTTTTCAAGTAATATGTGCTACATAAAGAGCCTTTGCATTGTGATATGTTTAAAAAAAATGAACATTATGGTCCAAAATAGACCATATACTTAAGAAAGTCATCCATGCCACATTTGTAAAAAAAAAAAATAAGAGCAACAAAAGAAAACAGCTTTATTAGACCATTGTTGGGCAACACAGAGCACATCTTAACTTCACATCCAAGGCATGTGTGATTTATATAACTTAGGAGATCCTTAAGTTAAATAAGAAGCATCATAAAAACTCATATATCCACATACACTGATAGCAGGAATTTTTATTTCTCCCAAGTTTCTAAAATGTGAAAGGCGAATAAAACGAGGTAAATAAAGTAAACATATTTTGAATTCTGATAAATATCTCTTTAACTTGTATGCTGTAAAGGAAAGAAAAAAACTTTCAATTGTTATTTGAAGTCGTTTTTTTTAAGCTTTTACCTTATACAAATTTTCTAAATCCCCCAAAATAATGTCACACAAGGAATAGACTTTATATCATGCGGTATCAAAAAAGTCAAACCAAGAAACCTTAACCTAAACACATCTAATTTATAACTAATGATTTTAAAATAAAAAAAACAACAACGGCTTAATCTTGCTTCAAGGATGAATACAATTTTTTCTTGACAAATCATTGTATTTTTCTGTTAATGTATGTGGTAATCCCGATTACTGCTGATAAAAAATATCTATACAAAACAGAATAGAAGAAGCTTCATAGATGGCATAAAAACACCCATGCCTGAACAAAAATGAGCCAAAAAGAAAAAAAAAGTATTTTTCAAAATGTTCAATGAGCATACGAGCATACTTTTATTTGAATACAAAATTACCACAGTTGGAGTTTTAAATTTAATACCAAAAAATTTCTCAAGCAGATTGAGACCTGAAAAAAATTAAGTGAAGTAAAGGCTATAAACATGTTTGCTTAATAAATTAAAAATAATGACATGTTGGAAGAATTTTTTTCTTTTGCACGGACAGGTACCCTTATAACTCTATGTACAAACAAACAAAATGTTTTTTTCCATCCATTTGCAATCTTTAAACCTTTTTACTCTTACACTGATACAGCGACTTTTTAATACATTCAAATACTTCCACATTCCATTATTTACACACTGATAATATGAGTTATGTCATTCATACACTTCACATGCATGTAACCAACCACTGATAATATGGTTATTTTATCCATTCACAAACCTCAAATCATTAACTCACACACTGATGATATGATCCTTTCACCCAATCCATTCACAAATGTCATATTCCTTTACCCACAAACCCAAGCACAAACTCTATCACAACCAGGTGTGCATTTCAATCTAAAAAGTCTACAACTTCTTCCAACTCTCGCTGCTTGGCCTGTTTGTGCGCCCATCGATCCTCTAAGACTTTGGCAGAAACTTTGAACTTTTCATGAAATATCTGTTTACCACAGGAAGGACAAAATTTCCCTTCTGCACAAACAATATGTGGAAGGAGGAAAAAAAAAAGAGCAATATGTTAGCAGAAGGCCCAGAAATGTAAAAAAAAAATACAACAAAAATGTTATTTCAAAGATATGTCTGAAATTTTTTTTTATTCATTCATAAAAAAAACCCACAAAAAAAACAAAGGTAGGTTAAAACAGAGCAACTGAGGAGGGATAGAAGGAGAAGAAATAGATATATAGATAAATAGAGAGAGAGAGAGAGAGAGAGAGAGAGAGAGAGAGAAGAGAGAGAAAGAGAGAGAGAGAGAGAGAGAGAGAGAGAGAGAGAGAGAGGGAGAGAGAGAGAGAGAGAGAGAGAGAGAGAGAGAGAGAGAGAGAGAGAGAGAGAGAGAAAGACATGAATTGAAACACATAGAAGAAGAGTAAAAAAAACTGGAATACATAATTTCACTAAAAATACAGAACTCTACGAGTCTTAACAATTAAGTGCCTACTTGAAAAAGCCCAATTTTGGTACTTCCATAGCAAATAATAGGTATTTTTCAGAAAAAAAATAGGTACAAACGCAGTTTTTCTCTATTAGTTGGATCAGTGTTAATCATGATACATGTACTCAGTACATGTGTATAGGGAGTGTATATATATATACACACCATAGATGTATAGTGTTTCTGCCTCAATATTGCTATACACAAAAACAAAAACAATTACAAAAAAGTGAAAAATGAAAAAAATTTAATAAATAAATAACCAAAAAACATTGCCTTTTTTTGTGGCCCCATGAGTTTTTTAAATTCTTACCCCATATAGAAAAATTGATTAACTACACTTTTCTCAAAAATCCATTTTGACAAAATAATGGCTCTGTGTAATGTATCTATAAAAGTATATATAAAAAAATTTAGTGCTCATTGTGGACCTTAAAATTTGTCCATCTCTACAGACTTACTCAATCATTTGAAAATTACAAATCATTTTTTTTATGAACATCAGATTGGGGACATGACCACTGTTTTTAAAAAAGCAATGCTTTATTTGACCATTGATATTATATACAAATTCAATTACCCTCCCGCAAAGGCCAATCTGTATTATTAGGTCAATCGCTTTCCTCTTCCTTTTTGTAAAAGAAGCGCGTTTCGATAAAAAAAAAAAACACACACACACAAAACGGTGTGAACTTAGGCACTTGAGAGCGGCAATTCTAATAAGTTTATCACCGCAGAATAACTCTGTCACTTAAAAACAAAGAAAACTGACTCAGGTATAATCTAGAAACTAGATCTGAATTATTTGATCAAGAAGCATAACTCATTAACTGGACTGAATCAAGAGCAAAATTTGATTGTGGAAGATCTAGATGTATATTAGATCTATTATGATGGCAGGTGAGAAAAAGAGACGTCGTTTAAGACTATCCAGATACTTAGCAACAACACTCAATCAAAATCAAATTCCCCCAACCACACAATCACACACAAAACTTGATCAACCATCCATATCTAGTCTTACTTATACTGGTCAAAATCTAGATCTAGATCTATGACAAAGTGAAAACAGACATAGCTCTAGATCTGATAATGATGAAATGATGAAAAGTATTTCTGTCCCTATTTTAGGAGAATTCCACAATTTAATTTTACTTGTAGCAAGAAAAAAAGAGGAAAAAAATGCTGCTATGAAACATATTTTATATGCATAAAAAATTATATTATCTTTTGATCCTTTTATGCAAAATTTTTCACACACAATGTTGTCAGTCATAGACCTTATTACCTGAGAAAGGCGGTGTTTTCATAAATTTGGTTAAACATATCAAATGGAAGAGGTGGCCACAGTAGACTTTTTCTACTCTGTACTTCCCTCTTGTTGCACTTTCACTCTGTGGAAATAGAGAGATGTTTTACAGCTCAAATATTATAATACAACCTACTGGTTCTAAATTTACATTACAAAAATTAATTAATTTTAAAAAAAGGTAACCAAAACTTTAAAAAAAATGTATTAATTTTTATGAATACATACTGGTTCTAAATTTACAAATGTAATAAAAAAATTTAATTTAAATCAATCAAATTTTTTTAATGTATTAATTATGACAAAATTTAGATCACTACTCCCTCCGCCTGCCTTACATCCTGCTAAACATTATGAGCAGCTGATGCTAGGTGAGGATCACCAAATACTTGTTAACCTTTAGATCTAACCTCATCCAAAATTTGAAGGAAACGATAGAAAAATCACTGCTTGAGTCTGACATATAAATCTTCCATATGTGTAAAGGCCTAGGAAAAGGGCGGAATGTTCAGAAATCAGATCTAGATCTTTATTAAAATAAAAGTCTATAACTAGAGAAGTTAGATCAGTCACGCAGGCCCTGAAAACATAGGGGATTTTAAAGAATATCCATAATCACCATCAGTGACTCTTCATATCAAAGTTATGCACTTTATAAAACCTAAAAGTTTGTTTGAAAAAAAAAAAAAAATAAAAAAAAAGCAGGAATCAGAAGATACTTATGGAGATGAAACGTAAAAGGCATTCAAAATGGGATATTCAGTGCTTTGAAAAATTGACAGCAGGGCACATGAGAATTGTAAAGAAAAAAAAGAAAAGAAAATCTTTAATGATTTGCAGCTCACCTTAGAAAAAAACAAGATATTAAAACTTGGAAGCATAAATTTAACACCACAATGTCTACAATATCACATAGAAGTTGAAACCACCCTGTGCATACTTATTTTGTGAAATTCACCTTAGTATTGCTCAGACTAAAAAGATCAAGAGGCCTGTGTTCCAAATTTCATCAATCTTCATTTACGAATTAGAGAACATAGAGGACATCAAACTAATCAAAGGTAAAGACTGTTCGGCCCCAAGCCCAAATATAAAACAGACTAAATAGATCAGCCTACCGTTGAATCCACTGGTAGAGCTCTTTCGTGACACAAGGGACAAATTTCCAGAGGGTATTTCTTTACACATTCTATCACATACTCTGCCACTGGTCGTAGTGATGGTTTAGGCACAAACGGTGGGTCTCTGTGTTTAGACAAAAAAGGGTTCAAAATATAATACAAGCAAGCTCTGTGAAAAATAGTAGAGAAACCGCTTCAATGAAAGAATACATAAAATTACAAAGGATATATTCTATATCACATATTTCAATTTAAATTACAGAGAAAAAATACTTGGGGTCTATTCTGAGAGCCAACATACAATTAGGGTTGAGAAAGAAATATGTAACATATAGATGCATTAATCGCACTAGTAAATAACACAACTCATAATATTATTCAGAAATGTCCCTGGCATAATTTTTCAAGCACCTTGTTTCCAATTAGATCTTACTTTGGCTTTTTCTTTAATGGTGGTTGAACACATTGCCTTGCTGCTTCTGTAGCTTGAGCTTGAAAGTTGGTTCGTAAAAATTCAGGAAAGTTATGGTCTGTAATTTCCGGTCTGAAAAAAAAAGCAACAAAAAAAAACCCCAATAACAACATGTTGAAAACACTATCTAACAAAATAACATGTGAAAAGAAACTATTTGATTCTTACTGGATACCGTAACAACAAATTCCTTGCTTCAAACCCCAAACTCCCTGACATTTTTTTTTTACTCATACACTTATTGATTTCTCTATGGTAACTAATTATCTAGTCTATTTTCATGATTTTAACAACAGTGAGTGACATGATCCCAAGTCAATACCAGGGCCAACATATTGGCTACGTACCACAGGCACTGACATTGCACTCTTCTTTTAAATTATCTAGAGATGTGTTAATCTTTCCTCCACTTTTTATCGAACATTTGACTGAACCTTAGAGAATTGGAAATTAATAACCAAGATTTACATAAATCAATGACACTGAGATTAAATTTCAAACTTACACAATTTGGCGTAGAGGATAGTCGTCTGGAATTGTCATTCTCAGGTTCAAAAAGTATTCTTCTTGGCATATTTTTAAGACAACCTGAGAAGTTTTCTGCTTCAGTTTAACTTCATCTTTAGCACCACATAATTTTCCTTTCACCAGTGAAATCTCATCTGCACATACACAAAGTGGGTTCTCATCAAGGAAGTTGCTTACAAACTGGACTATATGAACCACCTGAGAAAAAGGATATTTTCACATTAACATTTCTTATTGATTCAATAAACGACTATAGCACCTTAATTCTTAGGCAGTTCCCAGTCAAAGATTATCTGAAAGCCCATGTATTTATGTCAAACTAATGTAAATTGTATATAATTATACATACATAAATCTTTACTGCATTTGCAAGAGAATCAAGGGAGACTTTGTTTGAACAGGTTCAAGATGCTTCCAAAGCTAGCCATAATACTAATAGAATAGAAATCTGTAAATATTTAAAACTTTGAAAGCTACCAGAGATTGGAAAATGTACTTCTTAGCCTCTGTGTCAATACCAGTGGAACTTCCCTGCATCCAAAGGTAGCCATAGGATAAGATGGAATTGAATACAAAGTTTCTGCTAATACATTATGTATACCTGAGGTTGACCAAGGTACTTCTTAGCCTCTGTGTCACAAACTTTGGCCAGCCCTGACATAAATTTGTAGCCCAATGTTTTGGATTTTATTTCTGTAACAAGTGGGACATCTGGATAACCAGGCTGGAACATGCATGTCACTGACACTTGCTTGTGCTCTGTTTTACTAAATCAGGAAAATACAGAAATATCTGTTTAAACGGTTGGTTGCAAAGAGATTTAAAAGTACAAAAAAGCAATATGGCAAAAACATTTTTTTTTAAATCAACCCATTTTAAAAAAGCCAAATAAGGTAGCAAATTGTTTATTATTATCATGTTTTAGTTGTAAGTAGTCAATTAGAAACAATTCAGAGGGGATTTTTAATTACAAAGACATTAAAAATGCAATTAGCCTAGGCTAAAATTTATTATTACTGACAATATACTACAGTTTTCACAATGTAATTTTTTTTAAAACTTTAACTAACGACAAAATAAACTTGATAAATGGACAGAAAAAATTCGTAAAATAATATTCTTTCTCTTCTTACTATATTTCTGATCTGACAAGTTGTGGGACTGCAGCAATCAATTTGACATCCTCTAATTTTGGAATTTCTGTTTTGACGCTGTCCAACTCAGCTGTGAGAGCTTTGCTCGGAATAACACTTTCTGAAGTCATCACCTTCAAAAAATTTTGTACTGGAGCTGTTCAGATGAATTAAATTTTTAATATATATGCTTAACAATTATAAAGGGTACAACAAAAAATAAAAACATGTGTATCCAGATTATAACTAGAATTGGTTTAATACATCAAACATTCATTATTAAGGTCCCTGTATCTAAATAAGCCTCTTGCTGGAAGACTACATTATCGACCAATGCTAATTGCAATTAGATTTTTTTTAAACTTTAAATGCATTTGTATCGTTCTCGTTCTCTGCAGATACAAAATTAGATCAAGATTGACCCATTGATAAATTGATTCAATTTCAATTTCTTAGCGTGTGCACGAGCGAGAGAGAGAGAGAGAGAGAGAGAGAGAGAGAGAGAGAGAGAGAGAGAGACAGAGAGAGACAGAGGCAGACAGACAGACAATGAGACAAAGAGGCCTTGTAAGAATTCAGGTGAGTTGTACTCCTCCCAGGTTTCATGGGCATGCAGCTATATCGGGATAGTCGATAGAAAAGCACTTTGTCGCTAATGGGTTTTTAAAACTTTGCTACAGGCACTGTATAATTGTATATTTACTTTTATTCCATTAAAAGTATTACTTTGTTACTACGCTGTCAAAGAAAGCAAAACTCTCTCCTAGTTACATAATCTAAGTCTGAAGAATGATTATAGGGCAAAATTACACCCTGCCACCTACATGAAAATCAACAATATGATTTTAACACAAAAAACAAGCATGTGCATATGATCCTATCATAGTGGACAAAGCAGACTTGATTCAGCTAAGCTTTAATAGTTTAAATGCAGTTCTCAGTAAGGTTCATGAAGCAATTTCGAACACATGTGACAAAGCCCATACAGCACAATTCTTTATCAGACATTCAAATGCTATAGACAATTATGTTCATCTACAGAAAAACATTTTCTAAACAACATCTGTTAGAGAGACATTGCATACCATTCATAAAACAATTATCATTTGGGTTTGGACCAAGGGACTGAGTTGAGTTGCAGGACCATTTCAAAACTGGAGATACAAAAGGCCTTTGGGATCCCCAACGAGCTGAACAAATTATCACACATTTTGTTTGTGCATATAACTGCAAGTCGCCCCTTCTCTTCGGATCCAAGACAAATAAGTGACTAATTTGTTGAACATAATATTCATGTCCATGTTTATTTATTCCTTGCATAAATCAATGTGATCACTTGTAATAGATTATTTCATACAGTTCTATTTTTGTAGAGTAACTCATCCGACAAGGAGAAAAAAAAATTGCCAAATACTAGAGTATTATTGCAAGTGCACGATTAGCTCCTGATGTAGCAGCAAATTTTGTAAAGTTAACTACATAAAATTTAGTGAGTTTTAATGTTCAATATATTTTCTTTGAAGTGAGACTAAAATTTAAAAAAAAACTACCTAGTGGTCATTGTTTTATTGAACAATTTAATTATCGATTATATCACTAAATCTCTGAAAGATAGCTTCTGTCTACACATCAACCACTTATGCTCATTATTTTAATTGTTAATTATTATCCCACATGTACATCTGTTGTTTCAATTTATACTAACTTTTGTTTAGGCATTAGGTAAAATTATATTGTACAGAGCAAAAACATTATGTGTAAACTGCAATAATTACACGAGTTTAGAACAGACCCTGCTGGGTGTACCTTGGCCCTCTATTCTGCCGAGGTCAAGCGGGGTCACCGGGGCTTCTAAAGGTGACGACCGACAGCGCAGCCGGCCGCATAAAATACTTTTGGATAGAAATATGATACTATTCATAGAGTTCTTTTGTCTCGCCACCTCTCATATAAGACGCGGGGTCATGTGTACAGCACTTGTGTGCGGAGTGCAATGCTCCATGCTAGCGAGACATGGCCCTTGACCAAGCCAAACCTTCAACGCCTGCAGAGAAACGACAGGGCAATGATAAGACAGATCTGCAATGTGAAGCCAGAAGATGTGGCCGCTTCTTGGCCTTGAGGACCTGAACCTCATTCTGAAGGAGAGAAGACTCCGGTGGTATGGCCACGTGGAACGGTCAAGCGGAGCTATCAAGACAGCATTGGACATGCAAGTAACAGTAAGTCGTGGAAAAGGGAGACCCAGAATGAAATGGAAGAGGTGACAGAGAGGGATCGGAAAGACTTGAAACTCTCAAGAACTGACCCTCATGACAGAAACACCTGGAGATCTGGTGTGAGATCAGCCATGCGTGGAGCAAGCCAGCTACCTGGAAGGGGGTCCACTGATGTGGATGTTGCCCCAGTACCTGCACGTTAATCAAAACACCGATGATGATGATGATGATGATGATGATGAAAGCACAAATTTAACGGCCTTTAATACTTTTGGATAGAAATATGATACTATTCATATAAAGTACATATATAGACACAATTTTTACAAAACACACATTTATATATATCATATGACACTTTGCTATGATGGCATTTATGTAAGCCTTATATATGTCACAATGCATTGCAAGTGATATATATACATCACTGTAAAGGTGAAAATGAGAAAATGATAGATATTATAACAAAATTTTCACATTAAAAATGGGCTGAGTCTATAGTATGCACTAGGGCTTATAAATAGTGTTTCTTAACCAAATTTTTATTACATTCTATAATCGGTATGGTAGATCCAAAAAATGAACAGAAACAATGCACATGATAGCAATGTTTTTATTTTAATTTGTATTCTTTTTTTTTTTTTGAGACCTAGAAAACAAAGTTTCGCTTTCTCTGGTGGCACAGCTAAAAATCATTGTATTGGAGCAAAACAACACTCATGCATATATAGATGGCAAAATTTGGACAAAAACTCTATCTATGCCCTATAGTTTACTTGTCTGTGTTCAGTTTTGGAAGTGTTTTTATATAGTCCAGTGCATGGGATTTCAGATGGACTTTTTGATTCATATCTCCATAAATTTATGGGGAAAAAACATTTTTGGACACATTTGATTTCTTTTTACTACGGTGTTTAGAATTGTAAGGTTACAAGTCAATATTAATGCTTGCTGTACTGAACATATCATAGTCATCTATAATAGACCAGTTCAAAACACGGAAAAATAAACAATAGCCGGCCTATAGATACAGTGTGCTTTTAATTTAAGCAAAAAATGTTTATAGTGATATTGTAGCCTACACCATATATAGCCTACAAAGTAGAAATACGAAAATTATAAGTTTTTATTACTTAGGCCTCGATGCCAAAATCGTAGTTCAGTGGCGGTACCTATTGATTGAATCTAAATGCATAAAACTCAGCTATCTAATCTAGATTTAGATGGTTTCACTTTCAATCATTTGTAATCTTTCAAAGATAAAAAAAACTGATCTCTATCTCGATCTGGAAGTCAATTCTATTAGATTCTTAAATGTATAATATCTAGATCTTAATCTATTCTTTCGACTACTAGATCCAGATCTAATACTAATGCAACTACCACATATTTAATTTCTAGATCTAGATATAATTTTAAGTCTAGATCTAGAGTGTAGATCTAGAATCTAGATTAGTTTAAAAGAATTTAGATCTTATAAACTAATCGTGATCAACCAAGATCTCGACATTCTAAAAATAATTATCTTACCAATAAGAATTTGATTGATTGTAGTCTTATGGTTGAAGTCTAGAATGTGTCTTGATATTTATCTAAAAGAAAGATGAAAACTTCTAAATATAATAGGAGGAAAGATGGAAATGGAGGACTGCTGTTACTGTGATCTATTGCCTAATGTTTTGCATAGTGTTGAAACGATGGCAATAGTGATAACATAAGTACGAAGAAATTGTCGATATGTTCACATTTTATTTTATGAAACGAGTGGAAACGAGAAGAAATGTTATCGATAAAATAGTTAAAAAGACGTTGATGATCCCGGAAGCTATATTTTAGAGAGATAGCTAATGTTCCAAAAAGTGTGGGGAAAAAAAAGAGGTGAAAACTCCCGTCATTGTGCTGCGCCACTAAAGTACAATAATGAATCTAAAACGTATACAATTAAATACATCTAGGTTTAATTTGATTTGGTTTTAATGATCAACGTCAGAAACCATTTTATACTGTTGATCATTCCCTATAACAACGTATACCATACAGAGACAGTGCATCAATATATTTTAACCGATCGTGGGTTTCGAACCGGGATCCTCCCTCCTACAGAGCATAAACAAAGAACGAACACGGGGTGCCATTATATATACGTTTTATAGACTTTAAAGTTGCTTTCGGTATCATGATTTTAAAAATAGGATTCCACAAAGATTATTGTAAGAATACCGTAATAGAAAAAATGTGTGTGAAGATACGAAATACGCCGTAGACTACTGATAAGCGGACTGGTTAATAATTATGTCATGAAGGAGCTAAAAAGCCTACACAGGCACTTAAAACTAACGGAGGACATGTCGGTGGGCATCAGAAACGCAGTGACACCCCTCTTGTATATATTGTTTTCGAACAAAAAACTGCAATGGTCTACGGCAGGGCTAGAAGAAGCATACCGAGGTCAGAAAAAAAAAAAACCCTTGAAGTGTGCAGTAATGTCGCCAAAAGTGATCGACACTATTACATTAGGCCATAGGACCAAAAGTCAACTAATTCAAGTTTCTGGGAAGTCTAAATCCAGTATGCTTGCAAAAGGTGGTTCTTCAAAAGTTCAACCATCGACAAAAATATCATTCCAAGAAACTAAAACACTTGTTAAGAACATAAGCAATTCATGGAAAACCAGAACAAACCCACTGTATTTAAAAGACAGCATACATTATCTCCAATGATATCAGCAAATCACAATTTTTCTACTTAAAATAGGACATTGCCAACTAAATGCACACATGTACAAATAATTAAGTAGGCCTACTTTTTTCTGTGAATGCGTAGACATCCCGCAAACTCCAGAACATGTCCTCATGGCATGTCACTTATATTCCCAGTTCAGGCAAACATTATAGCCTTCGGATATAACACTGCGTTACACTGGAGCAAAAACTGTGGGGTACCCTGGAAACCCTACAACAGAATGCCTCTTACATCAAGGATGCCAAACCGAAGATTAAAAAAAAATAGGCATATTGAAAATGAACACAGAAGAGGATGAAAAGATATCATTGTAAATACATGTATATGCGTTTGGCAGCCTGCTGCAAGAAATTTGGACTTCCTTCCCAGGTCGAGGAAACTAAAGATTCGACTTTATAATACTGTTAGTGTATGCTTTGGAGCATAAAAAAAGATATTGCAAAAGTGTCCAAAATTACTGGAAAATTCTCCTGAGTCTGGATCAGTTTAAGGTTTTCTGAACTTTGGTTTACTTAGCTCCCGGTTAGTTTTGATTGTAATTCATAAGAATATCAACATTTTTATTGTTCAAATCTATATTAAGAGCTATACTTGCCATATGAGGATAGGATAGTTGGTTTAAATTCTCGTCTTCTTCTTCATGTTGTATCCGGCAAAGCAAAAGTCGCTTTAATTCAGTTTAAATAAAGCGCTGGCAGCTTAAAACAGTTAGTCGTTAGTTTTACCCCCTTATTATTTACCACAAGAAATATTTTTCTTCGTCAAACGGCCACACGTCACGTTGATCATGTCACGATGTTCTTCTCGCAATTATCCCAGAAATCCTCCGTGAAAATCCTTTTTAGATCTAATTTAGACACAGAAAGTGCTTAAAATATAGTAACAAAGCGGGGCACAAATCGGAGGTCCCCCTTCCCTGAAAAGGAAGCCCCACCTGTGACATATGCACCTTTCCTGGCGTCAATATGGTTTCCCATCATCCCTCCTTTTCTTTTAGAGAATTTACTTGTCACAATTCTAAATAAGTGTCGTCGCACCAGTGTCTCTTACCTTGCGTGTTCTCTACCGATTTTTACGTTTCGTTGGTTAAAAAGAAATTCTTTTGAAAAATAAAATAGGAGTATTTAAAAAGTGGGGTCGCTTTTGGTTGGGGACCCGGGCCTTAAATCAGACACTGATCGATAGCCTCAAATACGCATGAAGCGGAGGTCGAACCCAAAAATTAATGCAGCCGTAACATGCACGACGCGTCTACGCATCCAATTCAGGTTGAGCTCACACTTTCGACGTCACTGACCTCTTTGACCATCATGATGTTGAGTTGGAATTGTCCATAAATAATAATCTCTGTTTAAATGATACGGTTAAAAATTAGCTCGTAACATGTTCTACTTTGTCATAAATACCTCAAACCACGGGAGAAACTTCAGTGCAATGTACAGACCTATGAACCAACAACTAGCGAACTCTACATATTTTATTTTGTTTTGGGCTCCAATAAAATAGAAAATTAAAAGTAAATGTTTTATTCAAATAGATAAATAAACACAAGCGACAACGAGAACGTTTTGAAAAAACAGTGTGAGCTAAGCCCAGGGCCCCCTGCAGCCTAAACCCGGCACTGCTCTTAAACAAGCCCAACCAGTCACACTTCCTCACATTAAATTTGTGGATCCCTTTGTGAACAGCTAGGCGTCAAGCATCTCGGTCTTTTCTTTAGTCAAAGCATCATGGGGGGTGATGCCGTTTTTTTGTAGGGATGCATTGAAGGAGACTGTGAAGCATATGACTGGGCCGCCTCGGCTTTTCCTATCTGGACTACCAGACAAGAAGACAGTATTAGCAAAGCGTTCATTATGGCCACATTGCAAAATCATCTCAGTTTAGACTATAGGGCGTGCTTCATTTGGTGCCGAGCCAACTGTTGACGGCTTTCTGCTTTTGTTTCCGGAGGCAGTCGATCTTAGGGTTGTTCTCGTAGCATGCCTTTCAACAGTACCGTAGTCATCTTTATCTTCATAAGTCACCTTTAATTATATTTAGCTGCAAATTCCCAATTTTTTTAGAAAAATAGAAACGCCATTGTTGTTTATGGTTCATACAAAAAGGAAAGAAAGAAAAAATGAACAGAATTTGTGAAACTTATTGGAAACAAAATAAAGTGAACCATCTGAATGGGTGAAACCATTAAAATTTATTGGGGGGGGGGGGGGGGGGGGCGAATGCAACTTAAGTTAACCCTCGTAGTTTAATACGCAAATAATATAATCATTTATGTCATAATCGTTACATTCTTTAAATTTTGATGTCATATGATAATTATTAGTTCAAGGGCAGGCTGAAACTTGACTCATCTGTTAGCACGATGCTCTACTTATGTATCCATTCTGACGGACAGAGCTGTTAAATTTAAAGAAGAAATGTGTGTTCCACATTTGGATAATAATAATCATTTGAACTATCTAGGATATTAATTAATTTTTAGAGTCACACAAAGCGAACAACTATCGATCCGAACAAAACGTGACATTGCCGTCAATTTTGTATACTAACTCTGCAAATTTCGTTATTTGCTCTGGTATAGCATAATTATTATACAACACACAGGATGTTTATCCTTCATTCCAGCTCGATAAATCCAGCTATAGAGCCATTTTTAATGCAATTGCAACAATGTTTTATTAACCAAGGTAAGATTCGTTGACAGTCAACCTCCACCAGATGAGTCGACCCGCCATGAAAAGGAAGCTCCTAGATACTTCTGTTTGGCTATTCCATTGGTTACGGTTGATTTTATTTTCGCACTTTAGGTATACCTTTATGATACAAGTTGTGCCATTCACCAAAGATGCCATTTTGTATCATATAAATTATGCGGGTGTTTGATTTCATGAAAGAGAACACCTATTGACAATGAAATAAAAGCGACTGAAATGTTATTATAAAGTTTTTTATCATCTAATCTAGATTGAGATCTGTATT
This sequence comes from Elysia chlorotica, assembly GCA_003991915.1. Lineage (NCBI taxonomy): Eukaryota > Metazoa > Mollusca > Gastropoda > Plakobranchidae > Elysia > Elysia chlorotica. The sequence continues at coordinate 283,113 of RQTK01000623.1, forward strand.
AATCAAGGCATCCAAAAATAGAAGGCCAAGTCACCGAATTGAAAGAAGTGAACAGATTTTGCCACACCAAGGCTAAAAGTAATTTTGTACATCCTTTAATTTTAAGCATCGATAGGACAGAGTGGTACTTAGAGAGTATTTTCAGCCCACACAGTCAGCCTACTCTTTAAAAATGAGACCTATCCTATCACTGTCATACGATGTGTCGACCATGTCTCCCCTACGAATCCATAGTCAAAGGACTGAGTGAGTGAGTGAGTGATCCTATTTAGTTGCGCACTGTTTTTGATTATTTTTGAAAATTCACAAATTATCGAATACATGATATCTATTGTTGCTAAATGATAGGTGCGCAGCACGATGCGAAGATGTTCAAAAATATAGATCACTTTGATTCTTGCTGCAGGTTTATGTATATTTCGGTGACTTTGCCTTCTATTTTTGGATGCCTTGGTATTAATCAAGGCTTCCAAAAATAGAAGGCCAAGTCACCGAAATATTCAATATGTGTGTGTATATATAATTTATATAAATTATGTATATATATAATGTATATATCTGCTTTCAAGTAGGAGATGCAGAACAAAATGTGATCCCTGGTCTCATTGAAAGCAGATAGCAAAAAGCTATAATTTATCAACTAACAAATTGGTGTTAGACCAAGTTGACGAAGAACCTGAGTTTCGCGATGGTATGACGATATTTTATTTGTAGTTGGTCCATAAAATTTGACTTTAAACATTCGGTTTCGCTTTATCAATTATTCTTATCTAATGCTATTAATAATGATATAGCCCCATTCAAAGTTTGTCTTAAAAAATAAAAACCTTCAATAGTCAAAGACAATCACAAACACCAGCCAATTTATCTTTCAAACTTTTCTGTTCAGTTGTAAAAGCAGAGTCATTTTATTATTGTAAAAATCACATTTACAAGTTTTCATACTTAAAACGAAAGGCCACCAATGTGTGCATTGCCTGCCATGGTAGGTTGTCTGTTGCTGTGATTAGCAAATCTAACACATCAATATTTCCGTGAACTAACACCCCACCCTAGCTTGATTTGTTTAAGGTTTACAGATTTATCCGAACGCATCCCCAAAAACCTACACTATTCTGCAAACCTTATTATTTTTTTGACTAAACCAATGTAAAAAGTCGCAACAGAAAAAGGAGATAGCTCATTATGGTAAAAAAGAAAAAAGAAAAAAGAAAACAGTTTCAATAAAAAATCGTTAGTATACCTATGTAAAAATGCTATTTTTTTTTGTCAATTTCCTCCAAAACATCACTATATGCATGATTTTTAGTTTATTTACTAGGCGCATGTGTTTGCGTTAAAATAAGCTACAACAATCAAGCTTTTTTTTGGTTTAAAATATATTGCAGATAAATCTTTGTGCAACGGATTGTTTTCGGTATACAGTAATAAAAATACATAAATACAAACTTTTTAAATATTAATAGATGATTATGTTTGATAATATAATACTGTTTCTTATTTCGGTAAATAAAAATACAATTTAAAGACGAATAACAAAAGGCAATAACCATTTTTCCACAACCTACAAAAAATAACAGCAGCACTTACGTCTAACATCATCAAAGCCACTAGCATCCTAGTCAACAAACAAAAAACAACAATAACAACATCATCAACAACAACAACAAAAACAACAACAACAACAACAACAACAACAACAACAACAACAACAACAACAACAACAATAACAGTTACAACAACAGTTACAACAAATCCGTTGAGATATATTAGAGGCACTCTTTCAAAATGTATACAAAGGAACAAAATTTAAGCTCTATAGTAACTGCAAAAAACGTTAACATAATCATCATCATCATCTGGTGGGGGGGGGGGGCGCTGTTGCTTTGTGGCTTCTGACGCAGACGGTCCATGGTTCGAGCCCTGGCAAATTCGCCCCCTACTGGTTGGGTCGGTGTCAGTTTTATGTGACCGCCTAAGACAGGAGTCATAGTATCCCCGTCCCGTCTCGTGTGTAGCAGCACATAAAAACTGCCAGACATCTCTCTTGGAGCACATTCACAATAGAGCCTATATAGTGCGGTCGTTAGACGTTAAACCAAATTAACTCAACAACTTATCATCATCAAGGAAAAAAAACACGTTGCATGGCGTTGTTATAGCTCCAATTACAAATGTGAGAACCAGGCTCTTGGAGTCGAAGACTATGTCTACAAAAAGTTATGTACGAGATGGAAGGAACATCCCATCACATCGGTACAGTTACACAGATTAATGATAATACATGTAGTCTTGTCAGAAATTCAACGATAAAAATGCTTATGCTACCTAACACAAATTTAATAAAGAGGGATTTTCGGAGCGAGTGTGAGGCCGTGCTTTTCTTGTGGCATGGAGAATTTAGACCAGAAAGACCAGGCTGCTCTCAGCCGTTGTAAATGTTGCCAACCACAGGAACGGCTTTGTGGTTTCCCAGGCAGGAGTACAGCTGTGTAGAGGACTGGGCGTGAGTTATGTCCTTCGCAAGGGAGGGTTGACTGGAGAAGAGTGATAATGATAATAATGATAATAATAATAACAATAATAATAATAATAATAATAATAATAATAATAATAATAATAAT
>RQTK01000623.1:285821-302271 GCA_003991915.1 Elysia chlorotica
TATCGATCTCGCTCTTGCTTATTGGGTTTGTTGGTGATGGAAAACATGATAAAAAATATGCCTTCGGGAACAATTACTGGGTAAGCTGAGAGTGCCTCTCCATCAGCGTAGGGCTAGGATGTAGGACAGCGAAATTGCTTGTCACTTTTTATTGCCTTAAGATCTTAACGTAAGTACTGGTGCAAGTCCCCATGGACCTGAGGCTCGTGCCACTTCCCATCTTTCTCCTCCTCCCAGGTCACTGTGGTTATCCATCTCGTTGTCCCCTTCATTCTTATTGTTTTTTGTTGAGGATGTTTCTGCTCCTGTAAATGATGATGATGATGATGATGATGATGATGATGATGATGATGATGATGATGATGATGATGATGATGATGATGATGATGATGATGATGATGATGATGATGATGATGATGATGATGATGATGATGATGATTATAATGATGATGATGATGATTACGATGATGATTTCAGGTTGTCATAAATTCAAAGTTAAATTGGTTTTATTCAAATTCAATATTTTTGAAAAGTTATCCTGAGGCATTTCCATCTTTTCACATGCCGAGATTATCTATCTCACCCAAAAATCTTAAATTATACTTGCACTGTATAAGATCTTTGATCTCACCTGGTTGCTTGATTCCCGCGACTAGCCTGATCAGCGCAAGCCCACAGCTCAATGTCTGTATCGCCTTCCATCAACTTGGAGTGTCTTGGGAGGGAGGCCCTTCTGACAGACGGTACTTTTTGTTTGGACCTTGCTTCTTTCTTGGAAGAATTTAATGGTCTTGAAAGAAAAATGGGTGCTGGCACAACTTTGACATTATGGGATAGTTTTCTGGTCAGGTCTTTGCCTTCTGAATTCCCAAGATGTTCCTGGGTTGTCACTCCAGAGGTCGAGTCGGTTGAGTTTGATTGGCTTTTCGACAAGGGCCTCTGTGACTTTGGAATAGGAAGTGTGTACTCTACTGGCTCTGCTTTTGGGCTTGAGGGTAAGACGGGGAATCTCTGGTTGAGTGGTTGTTTGAAGCTTTTGTGGTTCTGGTAGAATGAGCCTTTGGGATAGTCACTAGGGAGTACCTTGGGATACGCGGTAGGTCCAGGTTTTGGCGAGGCAAGAGGGGATGGTTTCTCGACTACATTGGACCCTGGAGACGGGCCATTCGTTTCATTTTCTGCAATTTCAGCATAATCGTCGTCATCTCCTGTCGGTGATTGAGATCGCTGCGTCACATGACAAACATCGGGCGTTCTCCATTTGACTTGCGAGTTATCCGGCTGGACAACCGACATTGGGGAAGTCTGTGCAGGGGAAGCCTTTTTTTCAACGATACAAACATCATTTTAAGAAAAAAAAAAACGAAAATAAAAATGATCATGAGCATGATAAAAAATACCCTCATAAAAAGTTTTTAGAGCATAATGGTGTTGATTTTTTAAACCTTCAAGGTATTTTTTTATCTTGAAATGTATCATTCCCTATTAAGGTGCAAGGTGGGGCGATCGATAGAAAGCGGCTTCTTTTCAGAGATTTGTGGATGGTGCACCTGATGAGAGCACCTCTTGCCCTAATACTACTGCTTGTGTTGCTGTCGGTATTACATGACTGAACAAGTCCTCAGCATCCAACTCTGAAGTTCCCTCGCCATATACAATCTCCGTTGTGAACCTTCTAGACGTTACATCAAAGATGACATTTCAAGTTTTAATTACTAAAAAAAAACCCTGAACATAATACAAGCTGTAGTTTCAAATATATTGTAATTGTTTTCCAGTGAGATAAAATTTGCCACTTGTGTTTCTTGTCACCTTTTTTTATTACAGCTTTCACGTTAACTTCTTAGTGAGAAAAGCGGGGATCTAACAGCAGCCGCATTGTTTGTTAATCAATGGAATTGCGCATAGGGTAAGACACAAGTTAACCATCATTGATGTAAACCCTTATGTACTCGCGCCCACCTTTGTATCTTTTGAAGTTTCTTAGAATAGTCGATTGAGATAACGTTATCGTTGTTTGGAGAGCTCCTTTTATCAGGTATTCACTATTTGACGATAGCTAAACTTTAATTTGTTGGAAAACCCTAAGGAACTTCTCTAGAGGAAAAGCTTTAAAAAACATCAATCAATCACCTGTGTGATATGGACAGCGGATACTTTTGGGGTTTATTTCCCCCGATATCCTTATACTTGTGCAGCAAAAATAAGTTATGATGTCATATTCTGGGGGCGAGTTAGCTCTACGAGTAGAGTGCTCAATTTATATGCGGGGGATCTCACGTTCAAATCCTGATCAGATCACCTCTTTCCTTACTGGTAGCGTCGCTGTCAGTTTATTTGATTGGCTTAGACAAGTCCTACACGTATCTCCGCTCTATCTCTGAGTAATAATTTCACATTGTTCGTTCAGAAACCTAGCTAGTGAGACGATAAATTAATAGACTAAACTATAAACAAAACAATATTCGTGGAACAAAAGGATAAACTGATTTGATGGGATACCTGAGAGACTGAAATAAGGGCGTCATCATCAACATAGACGTACTGATCTAACCGTGTCTCGCGATTATGTTGCTGCAAAGGATGTTGTGTTTTTTGGCGTCTTGCATTATTCCAACGATCAAACCTTGGGCTCCTAAGGAGTGAAAAGAATGTACATATATTCTAAGGATTCTAATTAAAAAAACCACCGCAAAGCTTTCTCACAGCATATTTCATCTGCTCCGAAGACTTAGCGTGTCATTTGAAAGACTAGATGTTATTTGAAGTGCTGAAAAAATACTTCATTTTCACTTAGGCCTAATCGGGGCACACAAAATTTGCACATAATAATGATTAGCTTCTAGGTGCACGATTTTACTTTCCTCGGGTCATAGAATATTCAACAGAAAGAAATAAAATAGACCATTTTCCACACCAAAACGATAAAATGTTGAAACTGCATGTTCTTTACTAAAAAAAAAAACAAGAGGTTTGTTAAAACTTCTTTTTCTTGACACTCGTTTAATTATAATGCTGTATACAAAGGTTGATTTCTTTAAAACCTACTTCTTTCCCAATACCATTGATCTGTTAAGCGGCACATCTACAGGTGGTGGCATGCTGTATTGTGCTCTGTTCTTTGATTCGCAGTTAGACTTAGAGTGTGTGTTTTTTTAGTTCCGCCTTTTGACTCTCAGTCTACTTTGTTTAATCAGAAATTTTGAATATGTTTCATTATTCAGTAATTATGAGGCTCCTTAGTTGCCCAATGATTAAGAGTGTGTTTCATTATCCAGCAAATCTGAGTCTAGTTAGTTGTCCAGTAATTCGGATTATTATCCGATTATTATCAGTATGTTCCATTATCCAGTTATAGGTATAACTCATTATTCAGTAGTTGAGAATGTGTCATTATCCAACACCAGTTCTGAGAAGGTCCTATGTTTCATTTTCAAAAACTTTTAAGCATTATTATACATAATTTCATTTGCACACCAAGGTGCACAGAAAACCTAATTAACTTGCCCTATCCGTTGAATGGCATTCCTCTAAGGCGAGCTAACCTTGTTCTTTATACAGACAGTCACTATTATTCTTTGTATAGAAATAAAATCCCAACGCAAACAACACAATGGTGATTTAAAATGTTGTTGGCCTTTTTTTCCTTGTTGTGATGGACTTGGAACAAAATCACGGTGATGCTCTCCCAATTCAGATCAACCATGTTGTAAATTATCAATGACTATATACTATATATGCATCCCAGTACAGAGCATGGTACTAGGTACATAAATTTAGTTTAAAGCAAATGTAAAATCATTAAATCAAATTTTCTCTTTTGATATATTAATTCCTTACTTCGCCCTAGACTCCTACTCGTTTCTCGCGTGAGCTTTTTTGTTACTCTCTTACATAAAAAGTAAACATGTTTAATTAATGTGTAAAGGCATTCATTGATCTATGTATGAAAAGTTCAGTACATTCCAACCTTACCAGCCACAGACGAACAGGCCACAGAGAACAATGATGACAAAAAGGGCGATGAAAGCGATGACTGCCACTATGATGGCGATCAGGAGAATCATTGAAACCATATTCAAGTCATCTTTACTATTATCATCCTCCTCACCATCATCGCCATTAACTGTTTTTGAGGGTGTTTTTTTCTCTGTTGTCGCCTGTGGTGGTGGAGTCGTTGTTTTTGGCGTTTTCTCCTTTATTTCCCACTTTCTCTCATTTGAGGTTACTGTTGGCGTCGGTTTGGGCGAACTTGGAATCGATTCTGAGGTTATTTTCTTTTTCGATATGTCTGTAAAACAACGTAAAAACAAATTTCAAAACCACGTATGTATTTGAAACATTTGCGGTGGATATTTGCAAGGATAACTTTTATAATTATTAATAAATAATAATATAATTGATGAATAAAAACATTATTTAAAAAAAAATCAACAACACGATGATCAAAATTTATGTTTTCCCATTCAGATCGTTATATCAAAACGGTTTAGAGAAAAACAATAAATACATGTATATAATAGGGACTGTTAAAAATTCATTTACACGAGGCTGTTGGGATTTTTAAATTACTTTAAGGTAAATGATTATATTCTAGAGTCATTATGTTATCAGAAAAATTAATAAGAGCCCCCTTCTTAAATGCAGACAAGTACCTCGTGGTCATGTTTGTGGGAGGGGTTAGAGAGATTATTGTTTTATATCTACAAATTAAAGCAAAGAAAAAATTAGAATGCAATTCGAGGGTGATATTATAAAGATCTCTTGACAGTACCCGCTTTTATGTATTTAAACTCTAGAGACGATTTTGTTCAGCCATAGAACAAATCGAAAATGCAGAAGCAAAGCAAAACTCAATCTTTATATGCAGCCTTTGATTTACTTAGGCACGGGGAATACTAAGTGTAAATGACTTTGGGGAAAGTGTTCATTGTGCTAAAGGGGTCTGTAAGTAAAGTATACTTATGATACACGTTAAGAAACTTTTTGATTCTTTTCTCTTTTACGTACATTATAACTATAGTAGAGTGTTTATAATGTTAATAATGTTAACTTACTTTTTATAAGATTAAAACATATAAATTTGAATACCTTCTCCCATGCATGTGATATAGATGTCGAGCGTACAATTCAGAAAATCTTCACTATCGTCAATATCCTCAAAAGAGCAGCTAGTCCTTCCATTACAGCTGTCCTGGATTCGATCATACACACTACCAGTGCCAGCCTCATAAAGTTTTCCGGAAAGATATTCGCACCCCCCCTAAGATACACACAGAAAGATGTGATAACAAATATAATTTCGCCACATATACTAAACCAACTTCTATAATTTACCAATGTGAATATTCATATAATTAATACACATTTTAATACAAACTATAACTGTTATTCTTTGTTCTAACTCGTCTCATGTTATTATCTCTTCAAAAATACAAAAGTTGTTCCTAATGTATCTAGTTATATTCTTATAAAAGCCAAAATAAATCGTTATGTATAATAAAACTATCAGCGAAAAAGGCGAATAAAAAATTAACAGAACGCCAAATAAAGACGGACGAGAGACTGAGAAGAATAGAGAAAGAGATAGAAAGGGATCATAAAGAGAGAAAAAAGGAGATTAAAAGTAGCAATTGTTAAAAGAAGCAGCAGTGCCAGCAGCAGCAGCAGTGGTAGTAGTAGTAGTAGTAGTAGTAGTAGTAGTAGTAGTAGTAGTAGATCTGGCAGTCTTCTGAACTTTGCAGCCTGGATGAGAAGCTTTGAATCTTTCCTCTGTACAAAGGGTGCTAGTCCTGTGATTGTTTCCAGTTCCTTTATAGGTGTAGACTTCATGGCTCCAGTGATCACTCTTGTTGCCTGGTTTTGTACCTTGGTGATCTTGTCAAGGTTGGACTTGGCTGCTGTGCCCCATGCTGATACACCATACCCCAGAACAGATCGGACTCTTCCTGTGTAGGCCTACATGTTTTTCAGGATTCTTGCATTAGCACCCCATTGAGTTCCTGCTAGCTTTTGCATTATTGCTAGACGAGCCTTTGCCCTGGCCTCTGCTTTCTCTGTTAGTTCTAACTCTTATGTTATTATCTCTTCAAAAATACAAAAGTTGTTCCTAATGTATCTAGTTATATTATTATATAAAACAAAATAAATCTTTATGTATAATAAAATTATCAGCGAAAAAGGCGAATAAAAAATTAACAGAACGCCAAATAAAGACGGACGAGAGACTGAAAAGAATAAAGAAAGAGGAAGAAAGGGATCATAAAGAGAGAAAAAAAGGAGATTAAAAGTAGCAATTGTTTGCGGAGTAAAAGAAGCAGCAGTAGCAGCAGCAGCAACAGTTGTCGTAGTAGTAGTAGTAGAAGTAGTAGTAGTAGTAGTAGTAGTAGTAGTAGTAGTAGTAGTAGCAGTAGCAGTAGTAGTAGTAGTAGTAGTAGTAGTAGTAGTAGTAGTAGTAGTAGTAGTAGTAGTAGTAGTAGTAGTAGTAGTAGTAGTAGTAGTAGTAGTAGTAGTAGTAGTAGTAGTAGTAGTAGTAGTAGTAGTAGTAGTAGTAGTAGTAGTAGTAGTAGTAGTAGTAGTAGTAGTTCTAATTACAATATAAAAACACTTTTAAAGTTATTAATAACCTACAAGCCCATCTTTAAAGTAGAAATACTTAGTCCTCATGCCACCCGCATGATTTTCACAAACAATTTCCGGTGTTGATTCCAGCTTATCTTTGTGAACACGAACAGTTAGACGACTGTCTCTTCTTGCCAATGAATCTTGCAGAGAAGGTACTGTAATCAAAAACATACCAAGTAGCTACGTTTATTTTGAAATATTACAGTTATCTAAAGAAATTAATTAATTATAATGTATACCTTTATCTCTTAGTTTGTCTTTTCCAAATGTGAATGTAGAGTATGAAAGTTTCCGAAATCAAATAACTAAAAATGGCTTTGAGTGTCTTAATTAATTTTAAACCATTCTGTTATGAGCATAGAGATATTGTATTAATTGTGAACCTAAACAGAAACTGATAAATGTTAGTGATCTCTATCAAGTGATTAGTTAAAACAATGAAGTAATATAACCGTGAACCAAATGTATATTCTCCCACATTTACGGGTTGATTAAAAATATAATGTACTCTTAGCATAAATAACCCATCACCCTTCAAAGTAAAATTTTTTAAGAGGGCATTGCTACATTTTAGCACCATTGTTTTACTAAACAGTTAATATTTTAACATTATAACAGGTGGTATGGTATATGATGCATTTAACTAAAATGAAGGGGAAAAAACTCAGTAGCAAAATGGTATTTATTACCACCTGCTATTCCACAAGATCCTTAAACAAATAATTTCTACAAATATCTCTCTCACCTGTATCTTTATGTTATAAAGTCTGTTTTTAAGATAGCCATGTAGTTATCTAATAGCCATAATAGCCTTGGGTGCTTTTATTTTTCATTTCGCCGACCCCCATGAAAAATTACGATGCAATTGTCAACTAAAAGATGGGCGTCGTTGCAAATCAGTCCTCAATAAATAGGTGATCTCATATTATAAGAGGGTTAACGTTTTATCCATGAAAATGATTCTGTTGGCGTGATGACAACAGAAGCATTGTGCTGTATTCTCTGTATGTTCTAATATATCCAAATCAACTTTTAGTTGACTACTGAAAAGTACAACAAAAATCAAAAGCAAACCAGACAACCAGCTCTTACTTAAGAAGATGACTTGTAATAAAGAGCCACATAAATATTTTATTATTATACAATTCCCTCTCCATAAGATACTACCAAAGTGTTCGGGGCAGAGAATAATGAAATATTACGGCCGAGGATTCATAGATTTAAAAACATTAGCACACGATTTTTGCTGCATTAATCTCGATGATTTTTAAACCAAAAAATGAAGTAACGCAAATCTTGACATGAGAAGCTATTTCTTTTCAGCTACAGGGTAACAATTAGAGCAACATCATCAGGATGAATACAGCCACTTGAACTTTTAAGTTCCCTCAAGCTCTATCCTTGGGCGAACAAGTAAAATCTGAACAAACAGTGTAAACATATAAAGTCCTTAGTTTAATACTAAATCATAAAGCCCGGTCTGTAATTTCGTCATCGTTGTTCTGTTTAAGCTGTCTGCCTGACCCTTCTTTCAAAATGATCATGTCGTATTATCTCAAGTATAGTACAAAGACTGATCTCACTTTTAAAAAGTTGTGTAGACTGGCCCAATCACATGCCATCTAATTGTCTTCTGTGAATCTTTCAACAGCGAAAATTATAACAGTAATCACGCGGATTTTTCATATAACAATAACTTATTATTCTTTTTAAAACATCAAGTCAACGTTCTCAAACGTCCTTTCGGTAATACTACAATTAAATGGGACATAATTATGCTGTGGGCATACTTGGCAAAAATTATTTCCAATTCTCACCAAGTATGTCCTTTATTCCTTTAAAGAAGAATACGAATTAATTTTTTTAAATTCATCCCGAATTTTTTCATTTTTTAATAACTAGAAGGATATTTTTTCTCTAGAAGTTCAAAAGTAGACTTCTTTTCGTTGCACCAGCGCCACACACTTCCTTGATATCGTTGGACAACATTGATTGAAATACTTACATGGCATGATGTTTGTCAATAGAGCAAGCAGAAACACGGTACAAAACTTAGGTCGAGCAGCCATCTGGCGTTAAAATACAAGCACAAAAAGAAATAAATAATTCAAACTGAATAAAATTAAAGGCGAAAATTATAATTATGATTCAGAAGTAACCTCGCTAATTAACCATATATCTACTTGAGGAGCAGATAGGTATATGATAGATTTTTTTTTATTATACGAGGGTAAGGATGCATGCATCAGAGGGGGGTAAAGAAAAATTATCAATCATCATCATCATCATCATCATCATCATCATCATCATCATCATCATCATCATCATCATCATCATCATCATCATCATCATCATCATCATCATCATCATCATCATCATCATCATCATCATCATCATCATCATCATCATCATCATCATCATCATCATCATCATCATCATCATCATCATCATCATCATCATCATCATCATCATCATCATCATCATCATCATCATCATCATCATCATCATCATCATCATCATCATCATCATCATCATCATCATCTTAGTCTTCATCATTATCTTGTGTCTTTTAAAATGTTTCATTATCAAATATGACTTTCTTGCTTTAAAAAAAATATTATTTACGTCCAATTGGATGCTTACCTTGGCGATTAACCATGAAGGATAATCGAAACAAACGCCAGTCGGCTGAATCTAGACTTGTTCGAAGAAGACCAGATGTATCGTTAAAGATGAACCACAAGCACAAGGCAGCCTAAACATCGAGGCATTCACAGTACGACTAAAAGCAAATTAAGTTTATTTTGTTTGTGTATTATTAGATTATATAGAAGAGAATTTCACACTGTAAGTACATCCTAAAGCTGATATGATGGTGGTGCTAATCGTGTGAGTTTTTCTCTCGCTAAGCCTGTGCGTCTTTCCACTTATTGTACAGACTCCTGTGAATCATTTACTTCCCTGTGCAGTTGACATTTGAGTGAAAGATGGCGTACAGAGTAGCTAGTGTATGAGAGCGCTTGTGTATTATACTGCGTGCGTGTGTGTTACCCCACTTAGATTTTTGTGTGAGTCTGGTTGAGTCTCTGTTTTTACTTAAAATAGATATTCAATGATGGATGAAGGACGATTAGCGTTTCCGTCTTTAAAGGATTTGAGGAAAAGGGGCGAAGTTGTTAGAATAATAACAAAGATGGTACACAGTATTTGATTTTTAATTATTATGTAATTTTTATTGTTATAAGTATTATAGAGCTACAAAAGTTTTCAGAGGATGTAGGAAATACAAAGCACAACAACGATTAATTATAATTGAAATAGTTGTACACTGGCAGAAATTTTTTTTTTTTTAATTTTGTTCTTTGTGTTTGTGGTTTTTTGTTTTTGTTTTCTAAAATATGTTTGTCAGGATAGGCACAACACAACAACAACAACAACACAACAACAACAACAAAAACAACAAAAACAACAATAAATACATCCAAAATATAGTATCATTATTCTTTTCTAACTCTGTATTTTATTATCTGCATTATTGGTTTATAGTACTCTTTTGAACATTTTTCTAACTTAAACATTACAGATAGCAACAAATTGTCGCTATTAAAATCTTGGCTGGCAACACTCTTTCACCTCCTAAGTAAAGCTAGTATTGGTGGAATTAATCTACCCTCTAAATGCCCTATTCACTGAACACCAGCTGGCTGAATATGGCCATCGCCAACATCCTAGTCAAGTAAATTGAATATAATCGTTATAATGATTACAGATCCTATCTTTTTTATCATAAGAATTAGTCTAACTGTGACAAATTTCAACATCGTCCTAGTCATCAACATTTCTATCGTAATTATCAACATCACTCTCACTTCTTCACGGTAGCCGTGGGGTAGAACATAACGCAGGAGGTCTGTGTTTCGAGCCCTGACAATTTCTCCCCCTACTGGTTGGATCGGTGTCAATTTGATTTGAACGGATGAGACAAAGTCATAGTATCCCCGCCCTGCATCGTATGTGGTAGCACATTAAAAGTGCTATAGGTCAGTCTTGGAGCCCGTCCACAATATAGCCTGTATAGTGCTGGTGTTGGACGTTAAACCAACTCAACTAAAACTTCTCACTTCTTTACTCTCTCTCTCTCTCTCTCTCTCTCTCTCTCTCTCTCTCTCTCTCTCTCTTCCAATCTTCTCTCTGTCTCTCTCTCTCTCTCTCTCTCTCTCTCTCTCTCTCTCTCTGTCTGTCTGTCTGTCTGTCTCTCTCTCTCTCTCTCTCTCTCTCTCTCTCTCTCTCTCTCTCTCATTATCACATAATCAGCACATAAATTAATATATGCATCGTTCATTGTATTTTTGTTTTTGAATTCCAACTAAATTCTTATTCCTCCACTTCCTTTTATCTGCCAATCCTCTGAGTCCCCAGATTCAACATCGAAGCCTTACGTCGAAAAGCACAAGGGTTAGTGTGATCTTGGTAGGACAGCTGTCAATCAAGTTTCAGCTTCTTGGCAACTCAGCCAACTCTTCCTGAAAATGGTTTGGCGACCTTTCTTCCTGTTCTCAGCTTTTTTAAACTTGTATACTTTTCATTTAATCTTTCATTAATGTTAACTAAAACATTCTATGAGTTTCACTGAAGAAGAAAATAATAAGTCTATGATTCAAGAACAATAAAAAAAAATATTTTTTGTTTGTTTCTTTGCACAACGTACAAAGTTTTTTTGTTGGTGTGTTTTTGTTTCGAAATTGATAATTATTATAAAAGCCTTTATACATTTGTAAATGGATAATGTTGGTTCTAAAATTATTGAAATATTTATGATAACATTAGTTCTTTTTCGCTCAGATAAGAATTTTAAAAAGAGTGTTTTCAAATTATTATTGTATTTATCAAATTAAACACTGATTTAAATCGGTTTTTTCCTTAATAAATAGTTCAACCACTACATGTCATTTTTAAATTTGGCATCACCTACTCATCTATCTTTGATTACTCACCAATCTCGTGACCCAGCCACAGTCTACTCGCATCTACTACTACTACTACTACTACTACTACTACTACTACTACTACTACTACTACTACTACTACTACTACTACTACTACTACTACTACTACTACTACTACTACTACTACTACTACTACTACTACTACTACTACTACTACTACTACTACTACTACTACTACTACTACTACTGCTGCTGCTGATGATGACGATGATGATGATGATGATGATGATGATGAGGATGAGGATGACGATGATTAGGCGTAGATTGCCAATTTTTTAAAACTGATATAGGTCGATTTATATCGCGTTAACGTTAACATTTTTAAGTACAAAAATAGAACTATATTCAAGCCACAAATGGAAGTTTCGTAGCCATGAATGCAATACAGGATTTATACCCCCCCCCCTCCCCCCACCCTTAGAAAGAACGAGTGAATTCTCACGATCTAAGACATCTTGGTTACTACATCAACAAGCCTTGGGCAAAGGGCACTGTCATTATCTAGACCAATGGTACAACATTGTGGCCTTAACTAATCATGTTCACTATACACTGATTTACTCTCAACCTTTATCTATGATTTGCAGTCATGTGTTTAGACCTCCTTGAGAACACCTTAATTATCAACTGCTGTTGAGATCAATTAACAGATGCTGCCTAATAAGTCCTGTGTCATTATGTTTATTCTTTAGATTATGTTGTTACTTAAAAAAAGACCTTGTCTGTTTCTGGTTCAAGGAGATAAATTATTATCATTTATATCATCATCATCATCATCATCATCATCATCATCATCATCATCATCATCATCATCATCATCATCATCATCATCATCATTGTCGTCGTCATTATCGTTATTATGATGATGATGATGATGATGATGATGATGATGATGATGATGATGATGATGATGATGATGATGATGATGATGATGATGATGATGATGATGATGATGATGATGATGATGATAATGATAATTATGATGATAATGTTACTCTTAATGACGATGATGTTGATGATAATAAAAGTTATGGTGGTCATTATAAAGACAGTAATAGTTTTGATTATGATCTAGAATAATAAGATCATGCTAGTGATAATGTTTACAGCTGATAAGCCTAGCCACAAACCGAACGGGTCAAGGAAAAGATTTTAACAGTCGGTTTTCTGCTGACCAGTGAGATAAACGTTACCAGATATCTTTGGACTTTTCACGTTATCAGAACAAAGTTCATGGTTAAGTGACACCAGGATCTGATGCCAACACCAGGTATGGAACAAGCAAATAAATATAAATGTGTACACACTCAAGACTCATTGAACACGAAGAGTCAGGTCCAGAGGATACGGCATTATCTATAGGTTTCCTGATTCCTGAAAAATACTCAAAATCTCTAGCTACATGATCAAGTAGAATTCAAAGTCATAAGGTAATGTTTAAGCCATTTCGAACATCCCTTTTGCTTTTTAGATCATTTTTAAAGCAGTGCTTGTTAGTATTTTGAATTGGTTTTCATATCAAAGTATCAAAGCTTCAGAAGGAGGTAGGTTGGTTGAAGCTACCTAAATAAACATGCTAATCAAATATACCTAACATTTTTTGACATGACACTGAAAAGAGTAATATATCTATTTCAAATTAGTTTCATAGTTAGGGCAGAATTATAATCAGTAAGTATTTTTGTTTTGTTTAAGTCTACTAGTCGAATGTAAAATGTCCTAACAGTGTCTAATATTTAAATGATGTAGCTTACTTAGCTCCGTCTGTTAAAGCCTCTATAGTTGTTGGACTGCTTTTCTGTATCATAATTCTATTTATTATTCTGTCTAACTGGATCCTATAGAGAAGCTAGAGAACCTAGTTTGTTTACTACTACTATTACTACTAGTACTACTACTACTACTACTACTACTACTACTACTACTACTACTACTACTCCTATTTCTCCTCGGTCTCTCCTTTCCAGTTTAATGTTGTGACTTGCGTGAGCGTACTTGGTTTTAATTTTGTTTCAGCCTTAACACCAAAAATAAAAACGCATTTTTTGGCCTGTGCGTTCCAGAGGTCCGGAAACATGCAGATCGTCTGCTGGTTGCCCGCAGTGGCAGCCATCTTGCTCTCCCAAGCGGTCACAGGCAACAGTGCCGGTGAGTTACCTACCAGCGACTTAACAGGTTTTGATATCGCACGTCAATAAAGGATTAGCTCGCATTTAACGTAAATGGTCACATAATCTCCACTAGCAAATTGGCGGAAAATACTAGGGTCATGCGGGATAAGTCATCTTCAATGAATCTTCAAATAAACGATCATTGTTAAACTATTTACTTGCAGATGAAAATGTTGCATCTACCAGAGACTAAAGATATCACTAAAAAGTTAATAACTTCGCTTGTATTATGAAGATTAGACTATTGTAACAGTCTGCTGTCATGCCTTCTTGAGAAGACGCTTTATAAACTTCAAATCGTCAGGAATGTTGCACGAAAAGTGGATCGCTGTAAAAATCACTATCACATCAGTTCTACGAAAGTTGCATTGCGCGCCTGTTAGTGAAAGAGTATGTATGAAATTTGCTTTTATGGGCTTTAATTGAATGGGCTCGCTCCAAAATACTTCCTAGATGTAATACAAGTCTATCGACCTGGTTAATTGGGGCTTCGTTCATCTTACGATTCGAAATATTTGATTCTCCTTAGGAAACCTTATAATGAATTTTTTTTATGGTGAACCTTCCTTTTTGTTCATTGACACTTAGACCTGGAATTCTCTACCATATATTCGACCTGCTACTTTAAGAGTCATTAAGGTTTCAAGAAAATATTGAAACACTATTTGTAGGCCTACGTAAAGGCGTTTTTTTTTTGTTTTTGTTTTTTTTATAATGTATTCTGGTATTTTTTTAATGGTGTATCTTAAGATTAATTTTAAACTAAAATTAATTGCTGTTGATACACGTAGCTGAATTTTTTTTTTAATCTGTATAAATTTTTATGGCGTTACAATGAATATAAATTATGAAACAGAAACCTACAAAGAATAAAGGGTTTCTTTACACTTGAACACGCAGATTTTGTTATTCCAAAACTTGTATGGTTATGGTCCCAAAACAACAAAAATATCCCATAAAACATTATTTTCACTCGTATAATAACTAGTTCAGAGCCCGTTCTTTGGATTTAATTTAGATCTGTGAAAAAATCTTGAACTTTTAAACTCATTAAAAAAAACTAGAAAATACGACCGTTCTCTAGATCTAGATTGAGTCAAATTGTCGCGCAGCCTGTAAAGGCACTCTTACAGTGCGCTGGTTCATGTCTCTTTAAATCCTAAGAAATTTGAATTAATTAATTGCTAAGGGTCCATGTTTAATTTTAATGCTATCTAAACTTTGTCTATATCAATAAACTGTAAAGGTGTCCTAGAAAAGATGCTGCCTTGATTCTTAGGGCTGTAAGTACAACGTTGCAGTAGCTTACGACTCTTCGTACTATTAGAATAAAAAGGCTTACGACGCGTCGTTAGAATAATTATTAGGATAAGGAGGCTTACGGCGCGTCGTGAGCTACCGCGACGTTGTACGTACGACTCTTGGTGTCTAGATTTAAGTCTACCTCTAAACTCGAGTCCATAATTTAGATCTACTTCTGCGACATTGTGCGTATGGCCCCGAGTCTTTAATCAGATTTCCAGGGATTTTGGCATTATTAGATTTTTCTTCAAAACTTATTATTTGAAGGTATTATTTCTGAACCTAGAATGTCCATCTATGTTGTTTTTTGTTGTTGTTTTTTTCATTATGACATTTCATGACATGTATCTAGACTCTAGATTCTCCTACGATCTGAAAATAGTTTTCACAGACATGTTTTGTTTCCATTCATTTTTTCCCCTTGAGTAGGTGCCAGGTGTAGATTAAAAAGAAATAATTTGTTTAATACTAAAGTTAGTACAAATTTGCTAATATTCATGCTTACTGAATATCTATTGAATAAATAAGTATTCATGTATTTTGAATTCTGATTGAAAAGATATAGAAAATCTGATTTTTCCTTGTTTCACTTTAGTTTACGGTCTCTATTGGTGGTGGTGGTGGTGGTGGTGGTGGTGATAGATAGAAACATGGACAGCCCATGCATGTAGTACCTGGTGGTTGAATGACAGGGGCAGATTGTAGGTTTACATTCAAAAGCATGAATAACAGAAATATAATTAAAGAGCCAATCTAAAAAAACAGATCCGTATCTTCGTGAGCGGCGAAAGCAAAGCATTCTCTCAATCTTATTTCTCCTGGGTGTCAAGAAAGATTGTATATGGCCCGGGACCTCAGATCAGAATACACGGACTTGGTCAATCACATTGCACTGAAATTGACCCAAATGGAGGGAGAAGTGTGGCCCAATTGGTTGTGAACTTGGTCTCCTGCATTGAATGCCTACGCTCTTATTACAGGGCCACTCCGCTCCCCATATGAATTAAGTTGTTAAACAATATAATAGCAATATAGGACACAGGAAGAAAAAACAAAGAAGTACAAAATAATTGATGATGCATTCGAAGGGTATAAACTGCTGTTGCCGTTGGAATATATACAACAACAAACAAATGAACAATGTTAGAATCCCTACCATAGTTCTAGCTCGCTGTTGCCGTTAATCGTGTTTTTGGAAACTAAATCAGCATATTGCCCAGTCCTAGCCATTGATGTCTCCATGTATGCATAAAAACCTGAAGGAGCAAAGAATTATTATTATTATCATTATTATTATTATTATTATTATTATTATTATTATTATTATTATTATTATTATTATTATTA
>RQTK01000624.1:0-15000 GCA_003991915.1 Elysia chlorotica
GAGCCAGGAGGGCTGAACATCTGGCCCACCAAATCTTTATGGAGCTTCGTCTGGTGGGTCCTGGGTTGATCTCTGTTGGTATCCAAAGTACTGAAAATCTGGCCTAACAACGGGTCTCATTAAAGCCTAACCACTTCTCCCCCTCACCCTATTGTTGAAACAGAATTAGGACATGGGGTGTTCACTTTATTTAAGACCAACAAACTTCTTCCAGTGCCCCCATTCTGATCAGTGCAAAAAAAGTGATTTCTAGGCATAAATAGCACGTCATTTACTTAGTCAGTTGCGGTGTAACATATCAACTGTCTAACTATTCTAGAACTAGTACATGTAGAAGCAAAAAATAATTTTAAGGAGAAACAGTTTAATCTGGCTAAGGTGATTTCAATCTTAAGGGCGGTACAAAATTGCGTTAGACGTGATCATTGTTTTTCATGGAGGCGGCGGAAAACTTGAAAAAGATCTAACCAAATGGCAATATGAACTAAAACTGTATTTGGAGATGGATATGTGCTGTTCCATTGATTCGTGCTGATGAATATCAAACGTAAATATTCTATCTAACGGTCTAATGGTTTGTAAGCAAGGTACAAATTTCTTTACCTGTGAAAAAGTCAACCAGTCAACCAGATTGTGACATATGGATAATTGACAGTTGCAGGTATGACACTGTGGAGGCTCTTCACCTCTCTGTAGCAAGGCGTGAGTACGATGAGAATGTTCCGGTCGGACTCGATCGTGTACCACCTGAGTGGCACTGGTCTCGTCTTAAGCTCTTACTATTAATCTCTCTCTATCTCTATATATATATCTCTCTCTCTCTCTCTCTCTCTCTCTCTCTCTCTCTCTCTCCATCTATCTCTATCTTTCTCTCTCTACCTCCCTCCCTCTCGCTCACTTTCTCTCTCCCTCTCCATCCCGTTCTCTCTCGCCTTATCGTATATCTTTATCAATTCAAAGATCTTTATCATCTCTCCATTCTGTCTCGTTTTTTTTGGTCAAGATGTAGAAGCGCTGTTGATCTCATCTACATCATCATTTTTTGTTCTCAGCACGCAACAATCGTCCGTGTAGTGCCCACACATTCACAAGAGGTGCTCATGCTCTAGCCACCGAGATAAAACCTAACCAAAAGTTACTGTGACCTAACGCCCAGCAAACCCATTGAGCTGAAGTCTAGCCTTGGGACAAATACTTAGTAATCATCCGGTGAGTGCTTTCGGCTAATAGTAGGAGGTCCGCGGTTCCAATCTCACCAGATGTTGTCCACACTTCCTGCTCTAGCCCAGACGTTTCTGTCCGTTCTCCATTCTGATTGTAAACAAAACAAACACACAAAAACAGCTGCACCATGAAAGCTTGGGAATCCAAGAAACTAGCGAGTGCAGAAAAGGAAATTAGATCTAGACAGATCATATAAATCTAGATTCGAGTGTCAGGCCACCCCACGTGCGTTATTTTTGTAACTGGTAACACGAAGGCTGGACACACAAAAATTGGAGACGCGCTAACACAATCTGCAATGTCAAGGGCGACAAGGAACTGTACATCCTACGTATTATTTTAATTTGTCCACCGTGCGTCCTTCCAGATATTCCATTTTATCATGTTTTACATGTACATGTATTTGTAAGATAAGATAAACTTTTGTTCATCCACAAGGGAAATTTCGTTTGGCTATACCAGCAACAACAATAAAATGTACATTGACATGAAAGCATTATAAAGCATAAGCATGGTTTCCAGGCTTTTTAATTTCAATATTAATTATTGTTCCTCCTTCTTGATAACATAATTTATTTTAATTCCATCCCCCCTTTTTTTTTATTGCTGCACACCAGCAGCTGATACGACACGGAAGTATCCTTTCTATCATAGTGACATAAAAGCGAACAAGTATAGTTTGGTTCAGTTAAAAGGAAGCCAACTCTCGCAAAAAGTACATTTTTAATTGTACATAGTGCCGTCAAACTTTCATGCCAATTCGTTTGCCATTGATTAAAAATCAAATATACTATTTTGTATTGTTGTAAAGTTTCTTATTGTTCTTCGTTTACTTAATCGTCAGGAGGGTGAGGTTCTGTGTTGTACATTTTTTTATTACTGTAAAGTCTATTATTATGTCTTTAGTTTTTTAAACATCCAGATGCAGATAGTTAGTTTCTAACCACTTAACAGACTTCTATTCCTCTTCCAAATAGGATTATTGTGTTTGCGTTACAAGAAAAGCTTGAACCATTTTCAAACTTTATAAATGTCGTGTCTGTGTTGTGTATGCTAGAGTCATTTGTGTAGAGTGTGTAAAGAGTTGGAGACTGTACGCAGAATCTTGGGGACTGGTGCGGCTTCCGCGGTCTTCCACGGTGATGGTATTTGGGACAGGCGCAATGATGTGTTAAAAGGGGATGTAAACATGCCTAAAATGGTCACATGAGTACTATTAAAGTTTAACCACCCGCTTCTCATCAAAGAGTTACAATGGAGGAGAGAGGTCGTACGAGAGTACAGGATATGAACTTTCGCAGAAGCATAAACACGATATGAAAATCATCAAAATGTACAAGTTCAAGACAAAACAACCTTGGATTGAATGCAATTTACTCACTTGTCTCCATCCTCGTCTCCTCTAAATATCTCCAAGATTTGGTCAGGTGTAAAATGGGGTGACACCCAGTGCAGATTTGCACATTGTGTCAAGTAGGAACGTGCTGCTAGTACACTGTCTCTTTCATGCTCGTCTAGACCAGAGTCACATTGCTCAAAAGCTTTATTTTTAATAGATCCAATGTTCAACCGAGACAGAGAATTCTCCAAGTCCGTGGAAAATGTGGGAGTTGTACCAGAATCAGTTTCTGGATGGAGAGATATCTCTCTAGGTCTATCCCTTGGTTCCGCCTTCTGCACTTTCTCTTCCTCCTCGAGAAGCGATAGGGAACCACTGTTGAATTCTTGTGAAAAATAACCTAGAGACCCTAAGCCAGAGTCATTCCTTTCTTCAAGGCTAGAGAATTTTGAAGAATTGCGTGGGTCGGGCGAAATGGGCTCTCTATGGTTCAGACGGTGATTACCATAACCTTCACAATCCTTTTCGGTGTCTTCCATTATTCTGAAGTCTTGTCTTGTTATGTGTTGAACTAACGTTAGATCTAGATTTAGTTTTAGCTCTCACCAGGCCCACACACAAACGTAATAATTATCTTAAAAGTTAGGAAACAATAATGGGGGGAAATAATACGGTAAATGGATATGCGTCTACATTAAGACCTGGTTTTACCATCAAAATAATCAAGAAATAATCACTGTAAATCCAATAGAATTTCCACTTCTCTAAGAGGAAAGGAATCGAGATGACTTCGCGATGGCTGCTAGGATGGATTGGACTGAAATGAGGCATTCAGTGTCATGTGACTGGATTTGTCCAATGGTATTGCGCTAAAGGACTGGTCGACAAAAGGGAATTCCCCTAACAGGGTATAGACAAGTCGAGCTTAGCCTGAAACTTGACCTGCCCTAGATATAGGTCTTAGGCACAGTGCGCTGACGTGTGCACAAAGAACTACGTCGCTAGGCCAAGAAAAATACCACAGGTTTTCCCCATATTATCACGCCCTAGCTAGGTGCCTAGACATTGGTAAATAATTTGTAACTGGTTTTAAACCGTTTAGGCCTCATTAAAATATTGCAAATGCAACTATTGTGAAAAAGACATTAATCCCCTGTGTGTTTTTCACATTACAGGCAGAAAAAATGACACCCAGACATGTGTAGAGAGTTTCTAGCTAGATCAAAACATTATTAATTAGGCCTAAATATTAAATTTAAGTAAGCATTTCAGTTTCAGAGAAAATTCCTTTGGAGAGGTATCACTATAAGACCAGTGTATATAAATAACCCTTAAAGAACCAGATTTACTGTCACAATCTCGCTAGGATAAATAAAACCATAGATAATTTTGAGGTGCACAATGGACCACCTAAAGAAACCACCTATGACGCTGCTGCCTTAAAGCCGAACGGAGAGGTAACGGCTGATGCAAGTAGCTTTAGGACCAGAAATGCACCTTTGAGAATTGGCACATGGAATGTCCGAACACTTTTCCAAGCGGGAAAATTGGACAATCTTCTTCAAGAAATGAAATAATTTTATTATCTGCCTCAACTAGCAAAAACCAAACTGAACTCTCAGTTGGTTCTCCTTGATTGAATCTTTATGTCTGTCTTTTTGTCTTTGTCTTTCTCTGAATGTTTCTGTCGTCTTCTGTGTTACATCAAGTAATAATATGCCTGCTAGTAGTACTAGAGTACACATTACCACACCTTTATGTGTTACGTATGATCCACTAATGCAATCGTTGCTTAATTAATTCATATTGAAACCACAACACTATTGTAATCGTAACAAGTGCGTGTATTTTTCAATTTCGCCACACAGGCACACACGAGACAATGCGGGGATACCAGGACTCCTGTCTCAGCCAGACACATACATGGAAACCGACCAAACTACAATATGTGAAGTCCACGGAGGTTACATATTTAACAGACTAGCAGGCATACACCATGCTTATCTCTTGGGAAATGGGTGGGTAGCTCAGTCGATAAAGTGCGCGGTCTCTAATCTGCACGCCTGAGGTTTGGATCTTGACCAGACCGCATAACTAGTTTGATGGATGTCTTTATTTTAGTGTAACGGGCTTAGAGATCGGTGTGAGAACATTCATTTTGGTACTAGAAGAAGCATTGCAAGTTGTTAAAGGTTGGTCTTGCGATCTCTTACACATGATATGGACTTTCCCAGAAGCACAAACAGCCATTCAGAATTGTACACTGTACAAAGAGCATCCATTATCTTTCCGAAAAAAATGTGCTTGTCTACTGCAATATGGCTGGGAGTTTCGGGAATCATAAGTACGGGGGGTAATGGAATTTTATGGAGCTTGAATAGGATATGTATTTTTCTCGTGTGCGTCGAACTTTTTAGTATGGGTTAAGAAAAATATCAACCGTGAACACGTTTTAAGCTTGCTGTCATGGAAACGGAAGATGTAGAGTCAGTCTAATTGAGAAATCATAGCCTAGCTGTAATGATATTAGAGTAAAGGTAATCAAGATAAGATTTTAAACCGAATAAGGCCTAGAATTTAGATATATCATATAAAATCTAGATCTAAAGGCTTAAATAATAAATACAGATTTTCTATTCCTACTGTAAATTTTGCTTGAGTTATCTGGAGAGGTGTAGGAGATTGAACCTTTAAAATTTAAGTGAATTGTAATGTTGATGTATCTCCGTCGGTTACTTGAAAAGCAGGACATTTTCAACATAAAAAACACCCTATGAACCGTTGAACGCATGTCTAGCCTAGTTTTTTTTTCTTGATTTAGGTTTTATGATTTTGTACAATTTTCAGAGGAATTAAATTCAAGTGAAATCTATCAAGTTGCATGTTTAGCCTACATGAGTTAGGCCTATAAATCTACAGTAGATCTCCAATCACCAATGCAGTCTTTCTTGTTCACAAGATAGAAATAATTTATAGGCTAGACCTATATAATTAGTCATCCACATATTATAATCTAATTATATAAGCGTCAATATTGTTTCGTGTAGGCCAACATTAACATTTCTCTTTTCCAGTTTCACAACCTTGAGAATACAAAATGTCTGTTTTTCTTTTTGTTTGGGTTTTCTCTCATTTATTTTAATGAAGGAATAAATTATAACAAACCATCACCTATGTCTAGCTGTTGATTCTAAATGCAATTTCCCTTTTGATAAAACCTCCGAATTCTAAATGCAACTTCCCTTTTGATAAAACCTCCGATCAAATCTGCATTGCTCTCAGGCTTAACACACACACCCACACACAAACAAGACAATCCCACACACCTCTGACTTAATAGTCTGCCAGTATTTAATAACTATAAATTTATTTTGATTAGAGGGTGTGCTCATCAGTCATTGCTTCCTTGCCTTGGTCCTTTAAAAATCATACACTGTATCGGGATATTTGCCGTCCTCAGGTGACTAGCATAAATCAAATTCGGTTTTATATAATTACATATGTACGTTACTGGAAGGTTGATAGTGATACATGTTAGATGTTACTTTAGGCCTCTGTCCAACTCGCTCAGCCTCAGAGTCAGCGCAAGTCCAGAACAGGTTTAACCTTGGTCATCGATTGAAATGCGTAGATATGTAATCTATTTTTAGTTTTTTTGGGAAGTACGGCTCTGGTTGTCTACGCTATCCCTGATGGGGCCTCACATGATCGTTGGCCTACATCATTGAGTTAGTCCGGCCTTAGTGTAGTCCGTAGTCTAGCGTTTCAAAATCAGGGGATTTCCCCCTTTCGGTATGCGGGTTGTTTTTTGTTGTTGTTCTTGTTGTCGTTGTTGTTTTCTTTCTGGCTTTTGCAACACAGAACAATAAAACTACTTTTAAATTGTGTCCACGAAGTAAAATTTACTTAAAAGGACGTAGAGAGTAGGAGAGAACAGTGAATGTATGATCACGACAAGCCACCTAGCCACTAAAAAGAACTCGGTCACTTCGATTTATCATAAATTTTATAATTATTATTGTATACCACAGTATGGTACTTGGTAGGCCTACGGTATAGATGACTAATCCTAAGGTATTGTTTGTTTTGTTGTTGTTGTTGTTTACCTCGATAATGTTTTTGAAGAGACACGCTTATGAAACCATGACACTCTACGCTGTTCCCCTTTTTGCATTTCACTCTGATAAACACCTTAGGGAGTTGGATTGGTACCTACGCGTACATAATTGGGACCATAATGACCTCTCAGATTGGTACCTTAAAATGCGGTTTCTGTCAGGATTAGCACCCCACGGTATTCTCAACTGGATAACCTTTTTTGGGAGTGGATGGGCAGATGGGGTAGTGAGATACTGTCCGAAGGGCAACCTTTCAATGTTTGCTTTTCAGAGGCTATGCTCTCCAAGATAGGCCAGCTATGCAGCATTAGTCTGAATCAACTCAGTCTTCTCTTCCTTCTATGTTACTTGAACAAGTTGGTTTATTTTTTCCTTCTCACCGGATCATCACCCTCACCCTCACTGAGTCTTGGTGTCAGGTCTATTGCTCACATAGGGGAATGAGTCTTGCGTCTAGCAAGAAAATACACTCATATGTTACAAGGTTCATTTTTTATTTTTTAATGTTAAAGTATTCATTCCGATCCTGGATCAGTTAAAGTGTTGTAAAGTTTAAAAATAGCATTTTATAAGGAGATGGTTAGTTCAATCTGATCTATTGTATCATAAATCCCACTGTATGAAATACAAGTACGGTGTCAGGAAAAGTTATATAAGTGTATAAAACTATGCTTTGTTTGTCTCTCTCTGTTTGCAGCCACCTACATCTGAGCATCATCCACAACCTGCCGGAGGTGACCATGCAGATCATTGGGCTAGCCCCGTCCAGCGAGTGGCTCAACCAGACCAACAACCTCCAGCAGACGCCCCTACACATCGCCGTGCTCACCCGACAGGTAGCGGTCGTGCGCAGGTTGGTCTGTGCTGGCGCCAGTGTGGACGTGTGTGATCAGGTCGGCAACACTCCACTACACAGCGCATGCTGCCTGGGCTTCGAGGATGTGACCAAAGAACTGCTCACCCCTGTGAGAGCCGAGGAGACGTACCAGAACAAGTATCAAATTCCCTACCAGAGGATACCCCAGGATTTAGAAACAAAAAACTATGAAGGTGGGTTTATTATATTTGATTTGATTATAAAGTTACAGTACCGTACACATGATTTAGTCTAACTGTCGATCTGAAGTGACACTCCAGGATCAGGGAATTTTACATAGTGAAGGGTGAGAGAAGTTCTCTTGCAAAAGGCTCTTTTTTAAATAAGCCTCAATCAGTCGAGAGATTTACACAAGATCTATCCTGGGGGAAAAAAACACACTATTTTTCTAGTATTACTTTGTCAATAGCCTGTCCATTAAAGTATAGAACTTTTTACATGTATTGCTGTTTTCTACTAACAAAATTGTGTTGTTGTTTTTTTTTAATGTTACACTATACTCAAGCCACTTATCTATTGTACATTGTCTCCGTTTTCAAGGATTGGCAGTGGGTGTGATACACATTTTTGCCCACACCAATATTCGCTTATACCATTGATGGATTTCTATGATTTCGTGATTTTTCTAGATCAATTAACTTTGTTTTTCTTTATATGGACCAAATTATGTAAACACCAGTATCAATTTAGTTTCCCAGTAGCATTGGTATCTTATGCCTGCAAAGTTTTTTTAATTTAAGAAAGCTTTTTTAACTTAACTTTGTACATGCTACCTTCCATTCGCGTTTCAGGTTTGACGTGTCTACACTTGACTGTGATAGCTGGTCATTTCAACATCACACGGCGCTTGTTGTCTGTCGGGGCCAATATCAATGCAGGCGAGGGCAAGAGCGGACGCACGGTGCTGCATTTAGCGGCTGACTGGGGCAACATAGAAATGGCAGACTTTCTTCTTTCCTACGCAGACACAGACATTGATGCTGTAACCTACTCAGGAGTCACCCCGATCTTCCTGGCCTGGGGGAGGAAACACGTGCAGCTGGCCAACTACTTGTTCACCAAGGGAGCGACGCTCGATTCCCTCAATGGAGATTCGGACGGAGATGCCTCCGATGAAGAAATGGTGAGTAAAGAAGCGCAAAACCCTATACATTGTGCGGACTTCAGCTTTGTTGTTTGTACATGTTTTGTTAAAAGTCTGCTGTTTAACACTAAATAGGTGATTAATATATACTTGCATGGTGATTTTTAAATGGAATGTCTTTATGTACATTTGAATAATCCACTTATCTCGACAGACGATTTGTCGACATTTTGATATATCGACAGAATTATTTTCAAATTACATCATTTTTTCTTCAATCTCTTTACTTAATGATTTTTCTTAAATTGACTATTTTTTCTGCCCACTCCGCTTGATCGACATGCCTCCCCTCGGTGAAGCTCACGGTGGTGGAAAATGTTGCGCTTACATTGTTAGTAACAGTCAACACATTAGTTATGTATTATTCCGCATGCCGGCCAAGTGGGCCCCTAGGCCTATATCAGCATTCAGCAGGGCCATGTTGTCCCCAGTGCAGTAATAATATTAATAATAATAGAGGGCTTTTCCATGTCTCTCTATGGCTTATCACACACATGTGCGCGGCTGGGGCCATCTACCCCCCACTCCCCATCAAGTACCGCGATCAGTGCTTTGCCCCTCACCTTTCCCACCTCAGCAAGCGGCCATTCAACACTCAGACCTCAGGGATGCGTGTAGCTCTACATGTACAGTAAAGTTTGCCCCAGTGTGTAGGCCTAGTGGGATGGGAGTGCTGGTTGCTACCTAGCAATAGCGTGCACGAGGCGCACACTTGGCCTGTGGTATTGATACTGATAGCTTTTCGTTCAATTGCTCTCTACTCAAATACATGTCGTTGAGTGAAGACACAATTCAAAATCTACTGATCTTCCAAGGCGTATTCAAAGCCTTATAATAAGGCTGATGAAATGAAGGCAGTAAACCTGTTCCTTTTTCGTTTTGTAATCAACAGTAGTCAGACCTGCCAACCTAAATTTTCTCTTGGAGTAATATCAACTGCCACAGAGAGTAATTTCTGGAACTTGGTAGTAATAAAAAGTCGGAAACATAGACACGCGGTGTGAGAAAATTTATAAGCTGACATAATACCACTGCTTCTTACATGGATATAAAGGTAAAAAATTAAATGCATTACCTCTTGATATTTATAACTAGAGATAATCACATGTCTCCAAGCCCA
Organism: Elysia chlorotica; assembly: GCA_003991915.1. Classification (NCBI taxonomy): domain Eukaryota; kingdom Metazoa; phylum Mollusca; class Gastropoda; family Plakobranchidae; genus Elysia; species Elysia chlorotica. The sequence goes on from RQTK01000624.1 coordinate 9,823, forward strand.
AAGAGGTTTGCAGGAGTATAGATAATGAATTTAGTAAAATTGTTTAAATAAAGGGCCACTAGTGGTGAATTGAAAATTAAATATGGTTCATGGGTGCACAAATTGTGAAACTATATATAAAAACTAAAAGATTTAATGCAGGAAAAAATACTTGATTTAATTAACCATGGAGATACATGTGTATGAAAGGAGACTTTCTTTTTACATACCCTCTAACAATGGTATATGTCATTGAGAGTCAAAGATAAATACTTACATTAACTGTTAATGAGCCTTAGCAATGTGAAACACTGATTTGTAAATTCAACTTTTCAGTAATTGAATCTGGAGTAAAAAATCGAGATCTAGATAATCTTGATATCAGATGATCTTCCTTTAGACAAACTGTGAATCATTAACCTGTCAGTGCTACATGGCAAAGCCTTCAGAATGTCTTGAAAATTAATTTCCTATTAGATTCTAAAGAAGAAACAAAGTTCTTAGTATCTGTGTACTTGTTTCAAGTGAACGACATAATAGCAAGGGATGCGTGTAGCTCTACATGTACAGTAAAGTTTGCCCCAGTGTGTAGGCCTAGTGGGATGGGAGTGCTGGTTGCTACCTAGCAAAAGCGTGTAGCTCTACATGTACAGTGAAGTTTGCCCCAGTGTGTAGGCCTAGTGGGATGGGAGTGCTGGTTGCTACCTAGCAATAGCGTGTAGCTCTACATGTACAGTGAAGTTTGCCCCAGTGTGTAGGCCTAGTGGGATGGGAGTGCTGGTTGCTACCTAGCAAAAGCGTGCACAAGGCGCACACTTGGCCTGTGATATTGATACTGATAGCTTTTCGTTCAATTGCTCTCTACTCAAATACATGTCGTTGAGTGAAGACACAATTTAATACTACTGATCTTCCAAGGCGTATTCAAAGCCTTATAATAAGGCTGGAAGATAAGTAGTAGTTATTATAATTCTTTTTCACAATGGCAATGAAACAGAACGGCTTAATCATTGAGATGAAAATTAGACCCCTTGCCGATGTTGACAAGAAATTGCTACCGAAAAAAGAAAGCCCTGTAAACAGACATCAATAAAAGATTTGTCAAGAAATTGGAATACAGAAGGCACTTTATTGTTTTGTTTTGTCTATCCTTGCGTTAAAGGATGATTATATTAAAACATTGAAAATTTTATGCTAAACTGAAGATAATACCCCTAGCCCATTCACTTGCATTCACCTCTTAAACACCTCTCTATTACAACCATGCTACTGTCGCTTTTACTGATTTGAATTGAATATGTCTTTTGCTGAAATTAGCTAACTTGTAATTACATATTTGCGTCCATTTTCTCATCCTCAGAACATTGACCGTTGTGCAATATCTCAGCCAAGGCAGATTCAGAGTGTGTACTGATGTACTGCATTTTGCGTGTCTGACGAACTGAATGTGAGAGATTTGGAAATTCCTGAAAATTCCTCCTCCGATCCCCTTCTCCCTTGACGAGGCTTGCCGCAGATGCATGGCTTTAGTTCAGTAGAGCTTGAAAATTTGGAATCGTTTGATGTTCTCCTTTGTGGGGTTATAACACTGCAGATCGTTTCAATTGTAGGTTTAGTTACCCTTTTTTTTTTTCAGTTATAGGATTTTTATTTTGGAAATTCCCTCCAAAGCCACAGTACAGAAGTCAGGTTTCAAGGATTCCTGCCATTTCAGTGGACACTGATTGAAATTCCCATACTCTTTTGTACTTGATTGTTGTGCTTCCGTCTGAGAGCGCAGTGCCGGTCTGTTCATTTTTTATTTGTCCATCTCAGGGAGGCGCGTACTGTCTGTATTATTTAAAGCTGACTAGGCCAGTGTTAAATGAATGATTCTCATGATGGTTTAGTGGATGTAATACTGAGTCTGTAGAATGAAAGAGAATTTGTGGCTTATTATTAATGTGATGAAGTTGGATTTTTGTTTTTGTAATCAACCTTTCTTTATGGACATTTTCATTTTATGGACTTCCAAGAGACACAGAGCTACGCTAATTTGACAAAAGTAGAGAAACAAAATATGTCCTCTTGATTCTGGTTGTGAACATTTATTTTTGGTTTGAGAGCTAGAATTAGCTATGTTGTATGCAAGGATCATCGACTTCAAAGAAAGCTGTTCATGTTCTCCCATGATGCTATGATCTGAACAGAATATGGAGTCTGATTTTTGTATTCTCTTGTGTTTGTTTGACTTTAGATTCATAAATGGTAAGTAATTCTAATAGAAACCTTGTCTTTTTACTTTGTGTTTCTATTATTATATTATTGGCTGAAAATTTTACTTTGGTTCAGCAATTACACAAAATATTTAAAATAATTGCAGACTACATTTTAGATTTGTGTATCAGGAGATATATCCTATAGATTTAGTGTGGAAGATGAAGGTGCGTAGACAAGGTGTTTAACCTCTGACTGCTTTCTTGCTTTCCTAATCCAAGTAATGGGGAAGGTTCTATAATCTTTAGCCTGCGATCTTGCACTTATGATTCATATCGGAAAAAGTGAAGCTTAGATTTAGGAAAGAGAATCGCACTTAATTCACAGTCTATTGAAACCACACTCTGTTTTGCTGTTTCATAGAAATTGTTTAATATATTGGCTGTGCAGGAATTGAAGTCTTTAGCTTCGCCAAAATTAGAATTATCTTAGGTAGGCTTATATGTATTCAATAATGTTTGTTAAATGTTGAAGGATATGAGAATACTAAGTTTTCTTATTGCTTGCAATTTTGGTCTCTTTTTACTTTCTGGAAAGAGTTATGTAAGTCTGATCATACCAGAGGAAGAGATAATGTATGGCAGTAAAAGAACAACAGTATGCAAAGTGTTTGAATTTGATATTGTGTGTTTTATTGTGAGTGAAATGCTGAGTGTAAGCTTGGTGCTGTAAATATGTACATACACATACTAGAGGTGCCCACTCAGCTGGTGGGACCTCATAACAGCCACTGGGTTGTTGAACGTATACATATACTGCTAGGTATGTAAGCAGCATAGGCATGACTCTATGCTATGACTGAAAATGAGATAAGAACGATGATTATGATAATAAAGCTGGTGACACTCGGACAGTGCTTGTTGCAGAGTCTTCCTGATTCCTGTTGTTGGCAGTTCCCTCCCTCTACCCTATCCAATTACTAATACATAAATGACAATCATGATCCGTCTCTCAATCGTACTCTAAGTTAAGCTGATGTTACTAATTTCTTATCATCTTTCTCAGTCTTAGTTGGATACTCAGTATAATAAACTATAAAGTATAATAAATTTATCTCAGTAATGTTAAATTATAAACCCAACTGCAATGCAGCAAAAGATTTGAGTAGAATTGAAATATTGAGGTGATTCGATCAGTATTACCACCTTCAATCAAATCTGATTCAGACACCTTGGATCATCAACTGAAATATTAATATCTAACAGTAGTCCTGATTTGTAACACATTACAAGAAATTAAAATGTGATCTGGAAGAACCGAAACAGTCAAGCATGACTTCTAGATCTGAAAACTTAAACGACCAATGTATTACTATAATGAAATTGTGCTGCCAACAAAAAGTTTAACTTTTATAGGCGATAATACTAACACTAACTGTAACACAACTTCGATGTATGGGTATGCACGTGGATAGAAAATGGAAGATACATGAACTGGTACTGTGAATTTCCTAGAGAGACATTTTGAATTTGTGAACATGGGATTCGGGGAAGGAATGGGGTGGACTGCTTACACTCATCCAGAAAATCTAAACTAAACAGTACATGCACATTGTGTTTGTGCTAACTATCAATCCAAAGTAAATTAATTTGGTGACAACAGAAAATGACTAGGTATGTGGTCACTGTCGGTAACCAAAGTGACTTTCAAGTCTAATTATTGTAAAATTCCTCACAAATCCACCAAAAAAAGAAGTCTTATCTAGATATTTAAATACAAAACACTTGTACCCAGCGTATTGAACAATACTGTACTACAACTACATGTACTGTTGTAGTTACACGTTTTGATTTTTTACACAACATGCATTAGCTTGAAACAGAAAAAAAGTAACTTCTCATTATGTTGTCACACTTTTCAAAACGGCAAATCCCGTCAAATGCATTTGGGGTCAAGTCAAAAGGTGTCATGGTATTCCCGCCCTGTCTCGTGTGTGGCAGCACATAAAATTGTCAGACGTCCGTCTTGGGGCCCGTCCACAATATAGCCTATATAGTGCTGCTGTTGGACGTTAAACCAACCCAACCAACCAGCCTACCCTGCCCAAAGGCAGGAGCCGCCCTATCCTATACTGTAAATTTGAAGTCTAAATATTATTGGCATTGATTGTTCAAACACGTTTTAAACCCCTTGATTATTTTGTGGGTATAAATTCCACGTTGTTCTCTATGATTACTCTGATGTAATTTCGTCATATTTGCAGGGTTTTCCCCCCATACATGATTAAGCCACACAGTGATATGATAAGCTTTGGTGCTAATTAACAAATATCAAAGCTTTTAACTTTTATTCCTCTAAAAGAAAAATCCCCCAAAAGAGTAAATGCACTGGTAATAGCACTGGAATCGTCATGTTAAAAGGTTAAATTTATGCTCATTCCTACTGTCAACATTCAACAACTAGCCTAATAATGTAATATATATGCTATGTTACGGTATATAAAATAATGATTATATCACTTTAACACTTAGGTTAGACAGAGGGTGAAGTGAACTGGCGGTTATTCGATCTCAGCAGTTTTCTACATCCTTCTATTCTTAATGACAAACTGAAACTAATATCGCCAATCAACCAGTTTCAATGGGCAGTAATGGCAGATTGGTTGGCTTCTCGAGTGCTCGAGTTCAGGACATAGCACAGGATTTTAAAAAGACCATAACCTGTGGGAGTGGGACGTCGCGCTTAGATTGACCTCGATGACCTGTGGTGATCTGATGACCCACAGGAAAGAAAAAAAAAGCTTGCGGAAGCTGAAGCTTTGACATGTGAAAGGGGCTCTTTCAGGGAGGTCTTGAGGCCTAAAAGAGGCTAGCATTAGATCTAGTAGCAGAACAGCCGACAGCCACAGCTGCTCTATATTCTACTTTCTAGGATGAATTTAGGGTGCTTTGATAATGATACTAGAGTGAGGTTAACAATTCCAAACCATTCCAAACACATACC
>RQTK01000624.1:17500-115764 GCA_003991915.1 Elysia chlorotica
TGCTGCCTCAGTCGCTCACATTAAATTGACACTGACCCAAGCAGGTACAGGGGATGAAACCGGACAAATAAATCTGCCGATCGTGGGATTCGAATCGCGGACCTCCTCATTTGGAGACCAACGCTCTACCACTTGAATTAGAACTTAAAATATGGATGTATTTTTTTCTAACTCGAAAAAATGGAAAATGCACTGGTCTGAGACCTTCAAAGACTTTTTATGTTGTTTTTTTTTTTTGTTTGTTGTTGTTATTATTTTGTTTGTTATTGAAAGGCTCCGATATTTTCATGTAATTGTAAATGCTATAATAGCCTACAATTAGAAACATGATCCAACTACTTGGACGTTTGTGTATGTGCCTATCTGTAAAAAATTTATATAAAAAAAAAGGGGGGGGGGTGCGGGGAATAAACGAATGTTCATTATTTTTGTTCGATAAAAAAGTTTTCACTTTGGATCGCAAATTTCTGTTTACATATATGTTTATTTTATGTAATTAAAAAATAACAATTTTTGTTGTTTATCGTTAAATCTGTTATACCTGTTAATGATTTATGGCTTCTCTTTTCTTTATTTATCTTTTCAAAACCATGTGTCTGTAGGCCTACACCCTTTTGTATTTTTTTATGATCTTTTTGTGTGTGTTATGTAGTATTGATTATATTCAGAAGTTTGGTTATTATTATTTTGCTTTCATTGATGTGTCCATGTGAACAAAGTAGAAGCTAGAGACTACCTGAAAAAAAATTAAGGGTCAAATTATAGTTTCAGAATTGACCCAAATACCTCAAGTCACAAATAAATTTCCTGTAAGAAAACTCAAATGATCAATGTGGGCGAATGCACATGTGGGTAGAATTATTGAGTGCCATACCCCTTTTGTGAATTATAAAGTAACAAAATACTAGTGCAGTAGAATTACATGTACATTAAAACTAAATAAACCGAATACGTGTAAAGTGCCACTTGTAAAACAAAGCATTACTTTCATATTTTATTTTACAGGACTCAGTGCATGTCTGAAGAAATTTACCTCAATAGTCAATAGTCAATGCAATTTTTTTTTACGGTGATATGAATTTAAAGAAACTTAATTGTTGTAATACAGTAACTGTTAGATATTGCTGTGCACATTATTTCTTGCAAACCGTAAGTTTTAATCATATAACACACTTTATGGTATGTGGGTTTTTTTTTATAAGTATACTTAGATTATTAGTACCGGTAGCATAACAAGTGACATACATCGTATAGACATACTCTTCATTTTTGGAGTGGAAAAACATTCAGCTAATACAAACAGAACATAATTATATGAAGAGTGGTGCTTTTACAATCTATTTCATCTAAAAGAAAAGTTTAAAAGATAAATAAGGCTTTGTGGAATTGTCGTAGTTAATAATCTTCCTGTTCCCTTTAGTCTGGGTCCAAATCCTTTGACTACAATGGCATCGGAAAGATTTATAGAAAACGAAATAACACGGTATAATGTTCCTTATAGCTATAATGGAACCAGAATGGCTTTAATATTATTATGTTTTGACCGCTCCTTTCAAATGGAGATCCCATGTTTTCAAATTACAATGGAATCCTTAAGGTAAATCTCTAGGGGACAACATATTTTTTCTACCTCACGTTTATATTGTTAGGGACTTAAATTAAAGTAGCATAGGGAATGGTGCTTTAAAATAAAATAAAATGTCATAAATCTCTAGGGGACAACATATTTTTTCTACCTCACGTTTATATTGTTAGGGACTTAAATTAAAGTAGCATAGGGAATGGTGCTTTAAAATAAAATAAAATGTCATAGTTTTTTTTAATTATCTTAAAGACGGTTTATCTTAGGTTCCTTTGTATAAAAGAATTCATTAGAATTGATCAATGAGAGTCTTTGTGTCTATTTCCCCCACATCATTGATGCACTGGCTGCTAAACAATGCAGTGAATACACAAAAATGATTTTTTTATTACCAGCATTACAAAAATGTATTTGGATTTAAAGGTATCACCCAGTGGAGTGTGTCACGAAGTAGAGCTGTTGAGCATTGGAAGTTGTTGAAAGGTATGTCCTTAAAATTAATAAAATTAACTTCTCTCGCCGCTAGAGGCGATGCGTAGGATGCCGATGCCCTAATGTTTCCTGTTCTTTTTTTCTTCTCCTCGCACTGTGTACTATGAATTGAGCAACAATATATTAATAGAACTTAAGTTGTCACTGAGCAACAATATATTAATAGAACTTAAATTGTCACTAAGCAACAATATATTAATAGAACTTAAGCTGTCACCGAGCAACAACATAATAATAGAACTTAAGTTGTCACTGAACAACCATAGTTTCTGACAGAGAGTCTTTGAGCCTGAACATCCTTGCCTGAGGTGAGGATCCTAGTACAATAACAATATATAATCCAAAACTAACTCTGTGAACGATAAAACAATAAATGCTTGATAACATAGGAGTTTAGTTTGAATAGAAATAATTTAAATAATATCTAAATTGTTTAAATTAAATAACCAAACATTAAAAGTATTCTCTGGATAAATGAGACAGAGCCTTAGTTGATTAAAACCTATTAAACATAAGACGGATCATATAACCAGGAAGCTAAAGCCAATTCACAAGTCATTTTGAAGTCGAGGAGACAATACATGTACCGTATTATAAGATTTCATGAGAAGTAATTAGCATTTGTTCTATTAAATAATAAAAACAATAATAGTTAATTCACCGACACCAGTTACGTAATGTACAATGTATATTATGTGAAATTTGAGCGCAATTAGTTTGAGGCTTAAAAAGAAATAACATCTAGTTCATAATTCTCAAAATTGCGACAATTCTTATTAATTTCTTTTAGTGTTTCACTATACAGATTAGTCTCAGTACTGAGATTTTAAAAAATTATTTGGTCAGACCATTGAATTGAAAGATTTACTTGGTCTGAGAAAGGCTATATTAATATTTTGCAGTATACAAAAATATATTGTGATACACAGCGATATGTCCATTATTTGAACAGAAAATACATTTAAAATGATTTATTAAAAAAGTGTCTTTAGCAAACATTGGACAGAAACTGGTACCTCCAGACTTTCTGGACTTTAGAGAGCCAGCATTTTTTTTTCAAGTTGAGATTTTTGTTCGTTATTGTTTCATTTACGCTTTCTAAAAAGATTGAGACATACATTACAAGGGTCTCAAGAGTCTAAAATGTATAATGAACTGATAAAAAATTCATTTAAATAGAACTTAAGTTGTCACTGAGCCAACAATATATTAATAGAACTTAAATTGTCACTAAGCAACAATATATTAATAGAACTTAAGTTGTCACCGAGCAACAATATATTAATAGAACTTAAATTGTCAATAAGCAACAATATATTAATAGAACTTAAGCTGTCACCGAGCAACAACATAATAATAGAACTTAAGTTGTCACTGAACAACAATATATTAATATAACTTAAATTGTCACTAAGCAACAGTATATTAATATAACTTAAAAAGTTGCCACAGCAACAATATATTAATAGAACTTAAGTTGCCACAGCAACAATATAATAATAGAACTTAAATTGTCACTAAGCAACAATATATTAATAGAACTTAAGTTGTCACCGAGCAACAATATACATGTATTAATACTAGAATTTAAGTTGTCACTGAGCAACAATATATTAATAGAACTTAAGTTGTCACCGAGAAACAATATATTAATAGAACTTAAGTTGTCACTGAGCAACAATATATTAATAGAACGTAAGTTGTCACTGAGCAACAATATATTAATAGAACTTAAGTTGTCACTGAACAATCATAGTTTCTGACAGAGAGTCTTTGAGCCTGAACATCCTTGCCTGAGGTGAGGATCCTAGTACAATAATAATATATAATTTAAAACTAACTCTGTGAACGATAAAACAATACATGCTTGATAACATAGGAGTTTAGTTTGAATAGAAATAATTTAAATAATATCTAAATTGTTTAAATTAAATAACCAAATATTAAAAGTATTCTCTGGATAAATGAGACAGAGCCTTAGTTGATTAAAACCTATTAAACATAAGACGGAGGTCATAGTGACTTGCTATTTGTTACACAGGTGAGTAGAATTGTCCAAGCACAAGGTCTAGTAATTAAATGCATTTCGCAATTCAATTAAATTTCAGTTAGCGGACTTCTGTCATTGGCATTGTAGTATTCCTGTCATTAGCATTGTTGTCGTCTAGACTGTCTTGGTCATTATTGGCATTGCTGTTGTGTGTGTGTGTGTGTGTGTGTGAAGCCCTGCTTTGTCAACACCAGGTCTGTGAACCTGTCTCGGAAGAAGAGCTGTCTGTGTGTGTGTGTGTGTGTGTGTGTGCGTGTGTGTGGTTAAAAACCTGCATGGTGGGAGAAAGGGGTAGTCGTCAGAATAACGGTCTGAGCCTTGAGCTACATCCACACCTTCAGAGTGGCACTATTACATGTACCTGACTGTGAGATACGAAGCTGTGGAACCACCAGACGTAACCTTGTATTATATGTGAACTGTCATTCAACAGTAACAGATTTGTATTGATAAACTAGAGGTTTATTATTGACAATAGGGCTTAAACCTAAGCGCACTGATTTGGAACTAAGATAAATACATGAATGACTATTTAACATTGAAATTAACTTTGTACTCTAATCCAATGTTATATATTTTATAGTTATTTGTTTATTTTTTTAATTCGACCATCTGTCATTCATTCTATCATAAAGATAACAGAGTGTTAATCATCATTGAACAAAATTGATGTTTATTTCTTAATAAATGATTCTTTCATAGTATCATAAACCCAAACCTGACGTTGAGTTTATTGCTTTCGGCTTATTTGAAAGTCGCCCACTTTATATGCGCAACATTGTTTTGCTGGGTTGTAAGAATTCTCCTATGGCAATTCAATGCTTGACAGGGTAAATAAGGACAATTGTGTGTAATGATACATGTATGATCATGCAGGTACATATATGCAAATTGAAGCTCAGTTTATCTTACAACTGCCTCATTTTTAAAATTGAGCACGGTACAGAGTGAAGAGTGTTCCGAACATGACGCCATTGAACGCGGGCCGCCTTTCATGAGGTCTTGCTTCATTTTGTTAGAAAAAAAAATTGCCAAATTATTATATCGAGAAATACAACTGGCATACCAAATCTTTTAATATGTACATCGTACAAGTATAATTAAATGCATGGCCAAAATGGTCTAATACTAGTAATAGTAATAAATAGGACATTCATTGCAAAACTATTATAGGCCTACTTATTAATCACTGATTTACTGTACTTATATATTGTAAACCCCTTTCAGCCTACTCACATTTTAAATATTGTGAAATTGTTCAAAATCAAATGTAACCTCACCCTCATTAGGATAGTTTGATCACATAACCAGGAAACTAAAGCCAATTCACAAGTCATTTTGAAGTCAAGGAGACAATACATGTACCGTATTATAAGATTTCATGAGAAGTAATTAGCATTTTTTCTATTAAATAATAAAAACAATAATAGTTAATTCACCGACACCAGTTACGTAATGTACAATGTATATTATTATGTGAAATTTGAGCGCAATTAGTTTGAGGCTTAGAAGGAAATAACATCTAGTTCATAATTCTCAAAATTGCTACAATTCTTATTAATTTCTTTTAGCGTTTCACTATAAAGATTAGTCTCAGTACTGAGATTTAAAAAAATTATTTGGTCAGACCATTGAATTGAAAGATTTACTTGGTCTGAGAAAGGCTATATTAATATTTTGCAGTGTACAAAAATATATTGTGATACACAGCGATATGTCCATTATTTGAACAGAAAATACATTTAAAATGATTTATTAAAAAAGTGTCTTTAGCAAACATTGGACAGAAACTGGTACCTCCAGACTTTCTGGACTTTAGAGAGCCAGCATTTTTTTTTCAAGTCGAGATTTTTGTTTGTTATTGTTTCATTTACGCTTTCTAAAAAGATTGAGACATACATTACAAGGGTCTCAAGAGTCTAAAATGTGTAACGAACTGATAAAAAATTCATTTACAGATTTAGAAATACATATAAATGTACGTCATGTCATTGGGAATTCTTGTTAAAATCTAGCATTGCTGGGTCCTACTCCTAGGTGTGAAGTAAAACATTTATCTGGACTAGATGCTCAATGCTAGACTTCAATGGCAAAAAAAACAAACAAAAAACAATCTGCACTTTACGATGCTAGGAAAGTAGGATAAAGAATCAATTTGTCCAATAGATTGTAATTTCATAATCAAGGTCTGTAAAAAAAAACATTTTTTAAAAAATAGAACCCTAGAACTGTAAGCACAACGGCGTGTTGTAAGCCATCTTTTTCTTTTATTGTAATTTGTTAGGACACGCTGTGCGCTACGATGACGTTGCATTTAGTCCCTAGTATTAGTAGAAACTAACTAGGAGTATGTAAATAGTGTCTAGACGTTATGTCTCAGTAATGCTTTCACAGGTTTCTGCCCAAATTTGTATAACAAATTGAGAAAGTTTCAGTGCGGGTGCCACATTAATTTTGGTCTTGCCCTTCTTTAAAACCAATATTACATGTATCAATGTTATTTTTTTATACCGAAATTAAGACAGCCCTTTAAAGGAGTATCGATATGCAGTGGTCTTATAACTCTGCAAAGAAATGTTTCTTTATGATTGAAAGGCTTATATAATTCATAATGTTTTGATCTAGCTACAGAAAAATTTAATGTCTGGCTATCACTCAGTTTGTCTGCCCATATTTGAAAAGTACATCCGAAATTGGTGTATTTTTCATAAAAAGTTGCAACATTTTACTAAAAAAAAATTTTGAAAACGTTCAAATTTAAAAAAATGCACATGATAAAGATAACAAAGGTACTTCAAAAGGTAAGCTTATTAAAACGTCTGTCATCAACACAATCATGACGCTCAAGTTCAAGGGTTAATAACTGAGTTATGGAACTTTTTACAAAATGAGGTAAACTATCTTTAGTGCATTTTTTAAATTCCAATTCCATCCTAGGGTTTCTGGTGCTACAGTATTACATGTAGAAACACATGTCATCATCTGTTACATAACGTTTAGACCAAGTGTTTCATATAGTTCAAGAGATGAAAAGAGGACAATTTTTTTCGTTTTCCGACACCTTTAGTGATTTTACCGTGCGCAAACTGCGACCACTCATCTGATTTTTAAAATTCAAAATTGCAAAATGTTCTACAAGATGCTTTTGAAAGTCCTGTAAGACAAGGAGTACAATGTACATGAACAGAAGGAGGGGAAGAAAGAATAGGAGAGGAAGTAGAAGTAGGAAGGCAAGGAGAAAAAAAAGGGGTAGGAGACCAAGTACAATGTAGTAGGAGTATGACTATGACTATGAGGTAGAGCAATGTGAGGAGGGGAAGAAGGCAAAGGAGAGGGAATAGAAGTAGGAATTGAAAAAGGAGGAAGAGGAGTACTAGTACATGAAGTAGCACTAGCAGCAGCAGGAGTATTTGTAGGAGTCAAGTAGAACAAGCAGTAGTACTAGTAGTAGTACCAGTAGCAGTAGGATAAGGAATATGAATGGTACGAGGAGGAAATGTGTAAGAGTAGGAGCGCGAGTAGCATTTATGGGAAGTAGAAGCAGGAGTTTGGGTAAGAATAGGAGAAGTAAAAGGAGTAAGACTAAGAGTAGAAGGAAAAAAGAGTATAAGTAGCAGTAAAAGTTCGAATAGAAGTAGGTGTAGAAATAGTAGGAGGATAAGAAGTGTAAGAAGGAGAAGTAGTAGGACTAGGAAACAGGTGTAAAACTATCAAAAGTAGAAATAAAATTTGAATAGTAGAGGGAGCAGGAGTTACAAAAAATAGATATGCTAGACCATGCGTGGTATTGAATAATGTCAACCTCGAAGCACAGATAAAAAGATACCAGCTGTCCTTTTTACAACAGTGAGGAAAAAACTGGGATGTTTGTGGTGTGTACTGATCATAGTTGGGTTTTTTTATTTTTACCACTTTAGGAGGTGCATGCCAATTCAAAAATTGAAGTTTTAGAAATGACTTCTGGTCAGCTCCATTTCAAGATTTTGGATAACCGACTTACTTCTCCAAAATGAATTCTTGGGGAGTACTGAAAATGTCAATGTTTAAAACTAATAAAAATGACCCCTGGGGTGTCGAGCAATTCAAATTTAGACTAGTAATGTGAGCTTTACACAGTATATATTTAATTAAAAACAATACATCCAACATTCACTTGCACTGAAGCATTAATGAAAGAGAAAGCGAGATATGTACGAAAATGGTTTTTAATTACATCAAATGAGGGGTGATAGTGTACAAATCTCATAAAAATGATAACATTGACAAGAGTACATAAGTTTTACATAAAAAAAACAGAGCAGAATGCTTGAACAGAAAGTTGGGAATTATCTACACTAAAATCAATGAGACATCTAAAACAAAGATCACAAGAAATTTTACCATCGGTGGTCTGATTTCAGCTACTACAAATGTGCCCTAAGAGTTGAGTTTATGCACCTAATGAATCACTCATGATATAATGTCTGCAAAAACCACTGCTTTTAAAAGTCCCCTTCTAATTAAAAAAATAAATTATCAGGACAAACCCTTGTTGCACTTCAAAAACCTACCCTGAGCCCTTTTCCTTAAAAAGTCCATATATGAATAAAAAAGAAAGACAAAATAAAACAACACCCATATATACAAGTGACCATAAGCGCAACAAACCGGAAGACAATTTTGAACTCTATATAACGATGGGCAATTTGGAAACACTCATTTAAAGCATGTTTAAAAAATGATTGTAAAATGTACAAAAGATGAAAGATGTTTCTTTTGGAGAGCCCTACACAACCTGGACACATTTCCTGCTCGACTTGTTGATAAAACTATGCAAGTACAACATTGATAGCACGCCAGACAGATCTTGCACGTCCACCGTCTTTGTTCTTGATTACCTGGGGTAAGAAAATCAGACCCATATTAAGAGTTTATTTAAGTGAAAGGGTATGAGAATGATAATTTTCTTTAACCCTTGTACTACACATACTTTTGTCGACATGATAGAACCAGTGAAAGAGCGACAGAGACAAAGAGAGAAAACAAAAAAGAAGAAGGAGAAGAAGAGTGAGCATTTGAGGAAAATGGTAAGGGACCGAGAAAAAGCTAGAGTAACTCTGTTTTCAAATCTAGATCTTGGTTGAAGCAAATCGGGCCTGCCACAAGTGGAATGGAATTGGTATTTAATAATACCGACATGGGAAAGATTGAAAGAGAAGTGAAAAAAGAAACAATAAAATTGATAAGAGGCACAGAGAGAGAGAGAGAGAGAGAGAGAGAGAGAGAGAGAGAGAGAGGGGGAGATGAGATGGCAATGGGAACAAAGCGACTTTAAAGTGACTAAACCTGTATACGTTAAATCAACCAATAAAACTAATGGTAATAGTCATTCTATCGAATGAGTGAAAACGAAAGTACCTTATAATATCCACAGTCATATTGTTTTGGTAATATTGGCAGGTCTGTATTAGGCACCCCAATAACCTAGTTTTAACCTTCTCTAACATCTAGCCCACAAGACGATCTAGATGTCAATAAAACAAAGCATGTGACACTGTTAGGATAGCTTTTCATGTGTTATATTTTGAAGAGTGTTTTGTAAATGTCATTGTGCGTGTCTTTGAACCGGTTCTGTGTTTGTTGGTTTTTTATGTATTCATGATCTGTGTTCATTGTGAGCTTTTGTCAGTAATGCGGTTTCTAGAAAGTTCGAATGTTACCTTTAAATAGAGAAGAGATTTGGGATCTCGGCACTTTTGGTCGGGTCCTGTTCTTGTGCGGTATGTAATGTTAGGTACGGTACGTTAACGTTTATGTTGTATTTGTAATAGATGTTATAGTAGAAGTATTTTTCGTATTTAAAATGCACTTTAATATCATTCTATTCTAATTAATAAACCTTTTTTTAATGCAGTCAATGTGTTTGTTTGCTCATTTGTTTATTCTCCGCTGAGCTATGTCCTAACATAACTGGAGGGGACACTAAAAAAAGGTAAATTTTATTTGAATACTAAAAACTAAATAGAAGAAATTAATAAGTAAAAGAATATTGACTCATGAAAACTTGATTATTTTTCTATTTTTACGACCATGTTCTAACGTGATTTTTGTCTTTGTCGAGTCTAATAGGTGCCTACGATGTTGTGTGTTATTTTGTGCTAGTATCACCTCGATAGTGAACAGTGAGTCTTCACGCCTGAGTAAGTTTATTTTTTTTTTCCAACTGAAACAGGATTCGAAGTAAGTGCATTTTATTGTTGTTATGTGTTTAATGTGGATACTATTGCTTATAGTATAGTTTTGCGATTTCGATTTGGTTGATCTTTTGCACCTTTGGAAGTCAGTTTTAAAGGTTGCTGTGGTCTGAATTTTGAGTTACGAGCTCGGTTCTTATTGGTGTTTTATGGAGGTCGTTGGTCTTTTATTTTGAGGTGACCAGTTGAATTTGAATTGTTGTGCCTTTGAAAGGTCGTTTGAGGCTTGTTTTTGAGCTGGTTGGAGGAGTTTCTCGTGGTGGTTGTTTGAGTCAGTTGGACTCTTTTGATGCTTTGAATTGGTGCGTTGGTGGTGTTAGTGGTATCATGCGCCTTTGGGTTGCGCGGTTGTGAAGATTGGTGTTTGTGCACATTGTGTAAGTGACGGTTGGTGTCATTTTGAGGGCCGTTTGGGCAGTTTGTTTGTCATTGATTGAGCTTCTTTTTGTTTTGATTTTTTCTGTTTTAAATATACGTTCTTTTCCTTGAGCGTTTTTGATTAATTCATTTTTCGCTTTAGGGTTTTTTTTTTTTCTTTGTTTGGTTTTGTTTTGTGTGTATCTATTGTTTTCGAACATAACGTGTATTTAATTGTTACAAGGGTTGTACGTGACTTGAAGGTCCCTTTTCCAATTTTTATTGGTGGTTGAAATAGAAGACATTCCTTGTAATGTATTCTTTACACGGCGTGAGTATGTAAGGTGTGTTGTATGTTGATCTTTGGGTTTTTGTTTTAGTCGGTCATGTGAGTTGTTTTGTTCTACATGTCCGTTTAATAGGTTTCGGTTTATCGGATTGTGATTGTTAAATCTTAATTTGATTCTCATCTTCATTCTGTTTAAACGGGAACTTGTCTTACCCGTCCATTTTGTTGAATTTACTAACAGGGGAAGCCTTAACAATTCTTCTAAGTCTTGACCCTGAGGAATCCCAAGACTATTCTCGCATTAAAGATGCCCTTCTGCATCGGTTTAACTATTCGATGCATGATTTTAGGAAGAAATTTCTTTCTGCAAAACCGGAAGACAATGAAAATTTTGAGTCTTTCTTTAATCGTTTGATGCGTTATTACACGAGATGGCTCCATTTAGCCGATGCTAAAGATTTTAAATCATTATGGTTCCTTATATTGAAAGAACAGGTTTTTGAATCATGTGATTCTGAATTTGTTACTTATATTAAAGATAGGAATCCATCCAGTGTTGAGGAATTGAAGAAAAATGCTATGGCTTATTCGACTTCACGTCCTGACAAGTCTTTTTCTAAGACTGATAATAAATGTATTGCTTTCTCAGCTTCTTCTGTGCATTCAAATGATTCACGGAGTCGTTCAAGGTCTCAGTCTTCTAGTAGAAACCAAAAAGAATCTCTTGGTAGGGGTCGTTCTGAATCTTTTAATGGGAATCGTTTGCACAGCAAGTCTTCTTGGGAACAAACACCTCAACTTGTCTGTTTTTCTTGTGGTAAAGTCGGTCACGTAAAGAGAGATTGTCGTGTTAAGCCAAGAAACTCTAACTCTGTCCAAAATTCACAATCTAGTATAAAATGTTATTCATGTGGCAGAGTTGGCCATACAATGAAAGATTGTCGTGTGAAACCCAGACATATTGAACAAAAGTCAGAACCTATAAAATGTTTTTCTTGTGGCGGTTTGGGACATATGTCAACACAATGTCCTAATAATAGAAATAATAATAATACATCATATAGAAATGGGCATGTTGCATCTTGTTCATCCACTGATTACTTGCCAATTACTGGTGAACCTTGGTGTGCCATGGGTATTTACAATAGAAATGGAAGTCTTACATTTCAAGATGCATACATTAATGGAGAAAAATGTAACCTTTTGCTTGATAGTGGTTGCGACACTGTTGGAGTTCGTGAGTCCCTTGTCTCTAAAGATTGCATGACTGGTCGCCATGTCTATGTCCGTACATTCTTAGGCGATTTGCAGAAAGTGTCTACGGCTGTAGTTTTTCTCGAAAGCCAGTACTTTGTTGGTAAAATTGAAGCATGCGTTTTGCCTAACCCAATAGCAGACGTAATATTAGGTAGAATTAAGGGATTAAATGAACAAAAAGAAAAATCAGTAATTCCAACGTGTGCTGCAGTAACACGAGCACAGACAAAAAGCCTAGAAGAAGTTTTACATACAAATGTTTTTGACAATGACAAAACAGGTGATCAAGTATCACAAAATAATATCTTATCTAATTTTGACCTGGAAAAAGATCAACAAGCAGACGAGTCTTTGAAGTTGTGGTTTTCCAGAGTTGGTAAAGAACCTGAAAGAGGTGTTTCGTTTGAATTGAAGAACGGTATTTTATATCGAGTTTTTGGATCCCCATCTCAATCATGTACAACACTAGTGGTACCTAGCACTCTGAGGAAACAAGTGATGTCTCTAGCACATGATGCACCACTAGCCGGTCACACTGGGTTCAGGAAAACGTTGTCTAACATCCAAAGTGAGTTCAGTTGGCCTGGTTTAACTAAAGATGTTAAAGATTTTGTACACTCTTGCCATATTTGCCAGGTGAAAGCACCTGTAGGTAGGGACCGACCTGCGCCTTTACAAACTATGCCCCCAATAGCAGAGCCTTTCCAGCGAGTAGTAATCGACTTGGTGGGCCCCTTACCTTGCACTGATGAAAAAAATTGTTATATTCTTACGATGATTGATATTGCTACACGGTGGGCGGAAGCTATACCTCTCAAGTCTACCACTTCTGATAAAGTTGCTGAAGCGTTGTTTTCTATATTTACTAGACTTGGATTTCCTCGTGAGATACAATCAGATAGAGGTTCACAATTTAGATCTGATCTTTTTGCAGAGTTTTGTAAATACAGTGGTATGACTCAATTGTTCTCAAGCCCTTTCCATCCTCAGACAAATGGTGTTGTTGAGCGTTTCCATTCGACTTTGAAGTCAATGTTGAGAAAGCTTTCTGCTCACGCTCCTAATGAATGGGATAAATATTTGTCAGCAGCTCTGTTTGCTTATCGCCAGCAATCACACTCCTCTTTGGGGTTTTCTCCTTTCTTTTTACTGTTTGGGCGTGCGCCAAGAGGACCTATGGCTATATTTAGGGAGTCAATCACAAGGAATCGGTCATCTGATGAAACCAATCTCAACTATCATTACACTATTGACTTACACAATAGAATAAGAGATTCATGCCGTATTGCACAACAAAATGTTGCAACGGTTGCTTCGGAGAGTCGTAATAGATTGGAGCCTAAGTCTCAACTGAAGGTTTTCGAACCTGGTGACAAAGTCCTTGTTTTGCTTCCTGATTCTTCAGGCAAGCTTAGCCTCAGTCTCAAGGGTCCTTTTGAGGTAGTTAGGAAAGTGAATAAGGTTGTTTACATCATTAATGTCAATGGTAAATTAAACCCATATCATGTTAACCTACTGAGGAAATACAACGTTCGTGATGAAGAACGTGATTTAGTGAGTGTGCAAAGTGTTGCCTGTATAGATGCATCAGACAGTGAAGACAGTGCAACATCTTACCCTACTCAGCCTATTGAAAAAAACATAGTTGATGGAGAAGACGAGTTCTCTGCTTGTGCTGCTATAATAAGTGAAGAAGAAGGTTTGGAAATTGGTTGCGAAATAGAAACCTGTTCACACAGTTGTTCTAGTTCCGAAGTAACTATTAACACTGAACTTAGTGATGATCAACACCGGGATATTAAACAAATTCTGGATGAATTCGCCGATATTCTGACCTCTGTCCCGGGCCATACTAAAACTGTGGAACACATTATCCATTTAAAGTCTGATGAGGTTGTTCGTGTTAAACCTTATCAATTACCTTATGCCTCTCAAAATTTTATTAAAGAGGAAACAGAAACACTGTTGAAATTGGGCGTTATAGAACCATCTACGAGCCCCTTTTGTTCTCCGGTTGTGTTGGTAAAAAAGAAAGACAGTTCTTGGCGGTTTTGTATTGATTTTAGAAAATTGAACGCTATTACAGTCTTTGATGCGACAAATATTCCTTTGCCAGATGATTTGTTTTCTCAACTTTCCAATTCTTCTATTTTTACATCTTGTGATCTTTCTAAAGCCTATTGGCAAATCCCGGTACAGTATGAAAGCCGCAAATATACTGCATTTCAAACACCTTTAGGTTTAATGCAATGGACTAGGATGCCTTTTGGACTTATCACAGCACCCGCGACATTTTGTCGTTTGATGCGTATCGTGCTTGCAGACGTGAAAAATATTTTGAATTATTTCGACGATACGTTACTACATACTTCTACTTGGTCAGAACATATTGAAGGTTTTCGTTGTTTACTCCAAACATTCAGAAAACATGGTCTTACTGTTAATCCTACAAAATTAATTGTTGCACAGTCATCAATTGAGTTTTTGGGTCATCGAGTAGCAGCTGGTACTATGACACCATTACCGAGACAGGTGGCAAAAGTTTTAGATTTAAAGACACCCACTTCTAAGAAGCAGCTCCGTAGTCTTCTTGGTCTAGTGTCATATTACAGGGCGTTTATACCGGATTTTTCTTCCTTGACAAAACCTATGACGGATCTTTTACGCAAAGGTTCACCCGAAAAGATGAAATGGGATAGTGTTTGTGAATCTCAGTTTGGGAAAATTCAAGAAATTTTGGCGTCCGAGCCTATTCTTGTGCTTCCCAACATTGGTGAACAATTTATTGTGAGGACAGATGCCTCAGACTATGGTGTAGGTGGAGTTCTTCTCCAACACAGAGATGGAGTTCTCAGACCCTGTCGGTATGCTAGCCGTAAGTTACTACCACGGGAATCTAGATATTCTGCAATTGAACGCGAATGTCTAGCCATAGTGTTTACACTTACACATTTTTATAAATTTCTGGCTTTGAAACATTTTGTGCTTCAAACGGATCACAGACCTCTTCTATTTTTGAAAACTCGGCCAGCAAAGAACGCTCGTTTATTAAGGTGGGCTCTCGCTTTACAAGAGTTTTCCTTTTCGATTGAAGCAATTCCCGGTAATCATAACTACCATGCGGATGTTCTTTCTAGGCTATGCTGATTCAGCTATTTGTAACCTTCAGTGGGAGCGTCTAACCGTTCTTCTTCAAAGTTCGTTTCTATAATTAGATAACATTTTGTCTCTGTGATCATGAAATTTCTTACTCATGTACAGTTATATATTATATAACAACTTGTGTAAATAGTTTATTGAGAGTATGTCACTCTTTTCTTTTTTTCGTCATATGCCATTATTAAAGTTGTAATCATGAGGACGAAGGAGTGCGTCCTGCATTATTTTGTTATCTATTAGTTCTTAATGAGCTTTCGTTTCTTTTCAACTTTTACAATTTGGATATAATTGTCTTGCGAAAAGTGTTGATGATGATGAAGTGTCCAACTTTCATATTGCATTTTCGGATGGAATATACTTTTTGTGCCGAGATGGAATTCGGTGTTGGAATTCTATGTTTTTGAAGTGTTGAAGTTGTAATGAAGAATATGGAATTTGTGTACGAAATTTAAACTGAATCGAGTTTGAATTGATTGGTATTTGCTATGGTCTATTTCGTAATCAGAAAAATTATTTCTGAGTTCCATGGTGATCTTGGTCTTGTCTTGTGTATAATTATGAAAATCGTTTCCTGTGAATGATTGTACAATTCTTGTCTTATGAATAATGCATTTCAACAATGTTACCTTATCAGGCATTGCTAATTAATGAGTTTGATTTCTTCCTCAGGAGAGACACTTGGTGCAAGTTGGAACATTATATTCTCTAATCATGACATTTTCAATGCATAGAACTTTCTACGTTTTTTTTCTCCTCTCATATGAATGCAAATAAAATAAACTTGTGTCTCGTACGATTTGACATATTTTCACATTTGTTCTTTTGTATATTTCTTCCAGAATTGGTCATCTGAGAGAGGGCAGTTGTTATATATAATTCAATTGATACATTTATTTGTACCGTTAAAATTGTTGATTTTAACTGGGGAAGGGGGTAATGTTAGGATAGCTTTTCATGTGTTATATTTTGAAGAGTGTTTTGTAAATGTCATTGTGCGTGTCTTTGAACCGGTTCTGTGTTTGTTGGTTTTTTATGTATTCATGATCTGTGTTCATTGTGAGCTTTTGTCAGTAATGCGGTTTCTAGAAAG
Source organism: Elysia chlorotica (assembly GCA_003991915.1). Classification (NCBI taxonomy): domain Eukaryota; kingdom Metazoa; phylum Mollusca; class Gastropoda; family Plakobranchidae; genus Elysia; species Elysia chlorotica. The sequence goes on from RQTK01000624.1 coordinate 34,010, forward strand.
TTCGAATGTTACCTTTAAATAGAGAAGAGATTTGGGATCTCGGCACTTTTGGTCGGGTCCTGTTCTTGTGCGGTATGTAATGTTAGGTACGTTAACGTTTATGTTGTATTTGTAATAGATGTTATAGTAATAGTCATTCTATCGAATAGTAAAAACCTTTAATATCACAGTCATATTGTTTTTAATATTGCAGTCTGTATTAGGCACCCCAATAACCTAGTTTTAACCTTCTCTAACATCTAGCCCACAAGACGATCTAGATGTCAATAAAACAAAGCATGTGACACCTGCAGTCACATTAAACTGACTATTTTTGTTTTGCAAATAAAAAACTGCAGTTTTTAATTTCTTTTTGGTTCTAAAACATTCACCAACATCTACTCTATAGAGTCTATAGAGTAGTGCTTACAAAATTTTGGTCAATTGGAAGAGATTAGATTTATACTAACGTACCTCAGTTTTTAAAGTCTAAATTTGAAAATAACTGTTTCCAATTAAAAACGGTTAAACTCATGACTAATGTCCTCTATAGTTGTCTCTTCAGGATATAAGCTATTGATAAATTCAATTTTTATGGAAAAAGTTTGAATATTTAATTAGGTTTGGGCTCCATTAGGACTTTTTGTCCGGAAATGGTAACTTTTGACCTGACCCCAAGTAAATGAGGAACCTATTTATCACTTTTTTTGTCTTCAATGAAAAAGTGGGTTCATGCTTGAGACCACAGAATTCTCAAACCTGCTGCATAGACACAAAGAAGTACAGACAATTTATTCACTACCTCCTGCATAATTTTCAATGCTTTAGCTATGAAGACACCAATATGTAATTGTCAACCCATTTCTTTCTCTGCAATGATCATACACAACTGTAGGTGTGAATTAAATCTGACCCCAATAAGCTTCACTGACCATCTTTAGCATTGCCTTTTATACCTACTTTTAAGCCCACATAGCATTGGTGTAATAGGACACCAGCCCAGTTTGAAACAGTAGGTTAGCTGAAAACATTAAGATTCAATAACCTTTAAAAACACATCTCCAACAGAAACATTTTTATCGGTATATTAGTAAAATTTTATCTTTGCCAGAAGTTAATGGGGATCAATTTTAAATACTTTCCAAATAAAGAAGTGGGCTATTGACTTTTTGTGTTTCCCTCGATACCCGCAAGCTGACACTCAAGAAAATATTTATCTAAGAGCAGTCACATGCAAAGAAGGTTGATCATCAGCCACCTCCACTTTAACCAAAATGTTTATGCCAACTTGCCATGCGTCTGCCTGAACTGAAAAAGGTGGTATTAAAATGACAAGACTTACTTTTAAAAGAAGATTGCGTCCTGTGCAAATGAAGACTGGCTGTCCCCGGACTTGCCCATGCCTCCTAGACCGGCACGACCGTACGAACTCTGGGACTGCCTGAAAAAGTCTGGGCCGCCTGCCCCGCCACCGCCTCCTCCCATGCCTGCACCAGGTCGATCCATGTAACGGCTGAACTCTCCGCCAGCACCAACTCCATTTGCGCCCATGGGTCCACTCACTCCACCGCGAGCACCTGAGGCTCCCGTTAGTTCAGCACGACCTGCGCCCATAGCTTTCCTAAGGGAGAAAAACATGATAAACATCTTCAAAATTAAATGCCCAAATGAAGCAAACACTAATGGTTTTCCCAACACAGTTCCAGCATCCTGTTCTAACAGTATAACCTGATGCATGGGTGGGAGCAAAAATTTCAAAATGCTTGCAGAAAGAGGGAATTTTAGTAATTTTTCTGGAAAAGCCTTACATTTTTTCTTGGGTACCATTACAGTACCTCTGCCGGGGTGCTTTTTATACAGATTCACAGAGGTAAAGTACCTTCAAGTTTAGTCAATTCATTGTTCTTTACCTTCTTTGTGATAATACACACTATATTCACTTTAGTTTATGGCTGTGGATGGTGAATTGAACATGAGGTGTAATGAAATAAATCTGCCTAGTTCTTTGTCAGAAATAATTCAGTTATCATAATGCAGAGTGGAAAAAAGGTAATTTTTTTAAATCTCAATATCTTGTCTACTTAAAAACAAAACAAAAATTGAAATAGAACCCAATAGTCCTAACCAAAAAGTAAAATCTCTAATAAATACTTAGAAAACGATTAGAAACTGAACAATAGTGATGCCCACAACACTATGCAGTTTTCAAATTGAAGCACACAATGGATATAAGCTTACTAAATAACTGACATGTTACCTGTCATAGTATTCTGGAGGTGGTCTTGCAGCAAGGGGGTCTCTTTCTCGGAAGTAAGGGTCTGGCAGACCACGGGCTCTCTCTTCAAGATAAGATCTAGGTGGTGGGGGCATCAGTCTGTCACGGGGATCAGGTGGGGGGTAGCGGTCTGCAAGTCTCTCCCTCGGGGGCAGTGGGGGGTAGCCCCTCTCACGAGCAGCACTGGCATATCCACGATCCATCCTTGCATAATATGCGTCGCGTTCCATGTAGTAACGGTAGTATGAATCATACCTATCATAGGCGGGCACTGGAGGCAGAGGTGGGTAAGGATAGCGATCAAAATCACGAGGGTCGCCTCCTCCACCGCCACCCCTCCCTGGGGGGCCCGCTCCATAAGGACGAGGTCGGCCGCCTCCACTAAACCTGGGGAAACCATCAATTCATTTATTTAATTTATAACAGCAAAATAAAAAAAACGAAAACATAACAAAAAATCTGACTTTCTAACATATGAGATCAAGAGCACTTTTTACAAAACTTGTCCTGTAAGAATGTGTGGACAATTGAGCAATATTACAAAAAGTAAAATATAAACCAAAGAATATTGATTAACAAGTTTTGTCAAATGTGCTCTTTAAGATCTAACTTAGATACTTTTTCTGTGGTATCATTAATCGTAACTTAAAATGTTTTTACCAAACTTTCAAAAACTTTTAACACTAAAAAGGCTATACAAGAAAAACACCCACCTACCTTTATATCCAGAACAGAAAAAAATGTATCTTATTGGTTTCCTATACAATATATCCTCAATAACTAAAGCTCCCATTCGCACCCAGATTAATTTAAAAAAAATTTTTTTTTACAGAAAAGAAAGAAACGGTTAAAATTTAACGGCCTGATAATGCAACCTTAAAAGATACCGTAATCTTGCTAGCCCAACAAATTTAACAATCCCTTAAATTCGGCTGAAAGGCTGCACTGCAACACCGGTCTGGATTTGAAAAAATCCATAGATGGACGTCAACCATACACGGCATCGGCACGACAACCAGGATTCAGCGGAGAGAAGTACTAAAACGGCTAAGAGCTTGCGCAAAAGTAACTTCCTAACCCTTTCTTGTCGAATTTTCCGCCACCGCCGCCGGGACCTTTCTTTCCGGTAGACAGCTGCAAGATTGAAAAAAGAGACGAACATGGTTTTTCTCTTCATGTGGAAAAAAACAAATTACACGCCAAGCAATGAAACCTGTCTTTTTGCGGTAAGCTGATACTCCCTACAGAACAATTCTACATACCCTCGGACTGATCGGAAACTTTGAATGCTAGATGACTTTTTCTTTACTACTTGTAAATGAGAACAATTAAAGAGAAAAAAGTGACAGGTTTCATTGGTGTGCAAAAATGCACATCGGATCATGCGTCACATAATAATAAATAAAAAAACATATTTATAACCAATAAAATTTTTAAAGCTTTGATACCAATGCAGAGGGAGAAAAGCGCACAACACAAAAATATAGACAGTCGCAATGACTTAGCCGCACCAACAACAATTTAAAGCCTAAAATTTTAACCTTAACTCGAGTTTCTAAATTATTTGTTGTATCGCATGAAAAAAAATCGCTACGCATTACAATTACTGGACGCAGCATGTTTAATTAAAATAAACGGAGCGGAAGATGGCTCATACAAGGATTTCGTTTGCTCACAAAACTACACTGCTGCGGGTGCCATATTGTCATAATCTCAAAGCGCACCAGCTGTGTCGCAGTTGTCTTGATTTCCTGATATCTATGAATGATTTTCAAAGATTACCTCGACTCGAATGTTGTTCCCGTCCACACTGTAACCGTCTAGTTGTGCAATGGCTTTGTTGGCCTCATTCTTGTTCAACATGTGCTGGGCAAACAAGAAAAAAAAAGAAGCTAAATTGTGCACTGAAACTTTACAAGTTTCCAATAGATCTAAACCTTGTTTGACCGTTTCCTTTCACCCCACGTCCAAGTTGTGCGGGTTGATACCAGATACCTTCTTATGCTAGCACCTTTTTGTATTGATCTGCACAACTTCCAACTCAAAATAAATAATGTCAAGCTTTCACTTTTCAAATCTTTGAAATTTCCCCCCAAAATAGTGCAAACACAAACAGGCCGAAAATCCTGCGTTATGAAAAGGTTTTAAAAAATCCTGCAAAAGATGAACCTGTGCCCATTATTTCGCCCTTGACTTAGAATAAAATCAAGAATGAGTACAGTATCTATGCTATGACATGTTAATAACCATTTAACACAAGATTCATAAACCTGACTTAATAATTAACCAGGAAAAATATATTGCGTTATACAAAGACATGAAATCAACAATTTTCTTGGTTTCATTTTAGGTATATTAGTTGTGGCCCCTTAAACCTCCACCTCCCCTCTTACTATTCTTAGAAAATAAATACGTACCACAAAACCAAAATTCTTCAGAACATCACACTCCACCACCTGGCCGTATTTTTCAAACAGTGGTCGGATCTTGTCAGATGTCGTGTCTGAGCTCAGGTTGCCCAGGAAAATTTTGATTGTCATTTTTCTTTGATCCTGAAACAGATATTTCCAGATTTATAACTTACCAAAACTAAGAATTCTTTACTTGCAAGTGGAAATAGCGAAAGACTTTATAGGCCTATTGATTATTTTTAATCCATCAGAACTGCCAACACAAATTCGTTTCCACATAAACCGATATTCCCAACTCAAATCGGATGTTGTTACTTTTCAGTAAAAAAAAAAGCATTGCCCAGTGATGTTCGTACTATTTCCGTTAAATTATTTTCCGATTTCCTTCTTAAGTCAATGCACAGCTGCATGAAGATTGACAGAGAACTATGACAGAACTCGGACCGGTGATTTTTGTTTTTTAGTGAACTATGACGGAAGATATATTTTCTACGGAATCCCGTAAATTTACGGAAAATTGGAATCACTGTGTGAGTTATGTTAGGTTTAGCCAGATGCCTTAGCCTAGAGAATCTGAGAAGTGTGATGTGTATCAGGGGCTGTAGATTTATTTTAGTTAGTCTTGGAGTGTCTTTTGTCTCGAGTGGATCAACATCTACCTTAGGGCATACGTGTAACATGATTGCCCTGGCTGCTCATAGAGTACAGATCTAGAATTCTGGACCTTTGCTTCTACTACCTCTTGTGATCTCGGCGCCTGAATACAAAAAGATTTATACTTTATAGATCCAAAACAATCATTTCCATAAAGGGAGTGGTTAATAACTAATAATAAGGACATGCATTGGCTTGACTGAGCATTATTATCTTTCTTCCTCCCTCCGGATTCAATGTTTCCTAGGTTCCTCTGGAGGGTCTTGTACGTCGACAGGCCCCAAGACTGACTTCTGACAATTTTATCATTTATGTGCTGCCACACACGAGACAGGGCAGGGATATCATGACTACTTGCACAATTGAATACAATCATTGAATCAAATCGCTCCATGTATATTTTTATCAAACAAATCATGCCCATAAATAATATGAAAAAATAACAAAAATTTAAGACAGGCCCACCCATAATCCAATACCAATTTGATCGCCCACATGCTAGGGACTAAAATACTCAAGGAGTGCCTAAGTCTGATCGATTGAGCGGTCGAGAGATAGGGCTTCTAAATAATTATCAAAACTTGTCCAAATAAAAGTCATATATATAGAACACAGGTTAGGTTGGGGCGTCTAAGTGACCTCTCTGCAACAAACCTGGCTCCATTGGTTTTCTTTCTTCTTCCCACCAAGCATGTCTGGATGACGGTGGCCCTAAGATTGAATCTCGTTCATAAAACAAAGTTAGATCTAATTATTGAATGAATGTTTAAGAAACCCGTGCAATTCGAATTTCAACCCAATACATAACACACACCCACAAAATGTTGTTAAATCGGATGAATTGTACAGAACAGGGAGTATACATACCATTTTTTCTTCAAGCACGCGTGCGACGCCGTCAAGGTGGATGAAAAGGCTCCAAAATGGTAATGAATTCAAAATGGCTAACTCTCTTCCTGTTTAGGAATATCACATGGGATAAATAGTGACCATGGATTGGCCAGAAAGCTTTTTAGATTATAAATTCACATTATTATGGTAAAGGCTAACGAATGCGCCCCAGACTCCCCACTCCTTGCGGAGCGAACGCAAAACCTTGAGGCCTAGGCGAGCGCAAACAAAGAAAGTGGGAAACTATACTGAAGGCTTTGTCTCTTTGTGACCATGCGTGTCGTGTAGAATCGCTCTCCTTGAGAGACATAGAATCTGCTTGTACAGAGCGAATCGTTTATAGCTAGACATCTTGACCTTGCTGTGTCTCGTATATCTCCTATTTGTAATTTGTACGTTATAATTGTCAACCTGACAGGAGATGCACAATAATGAACATAGTCCCGTCCTCTTCCGACTCACATTTGCTGATACACGCATTTTGATAATGTCGTGTTCATCCTCCTCCTCCTCCTCCTACTTCTTCTTCTTTTTTTTCCTTTTTCTTCTTCTTTTTCTTTTTCTTCTTCTTCTTCTTCTTCTTCTTCTTCTTCTTCTTCTTCTTCTTCTTCTTCTTCTTCTTCTTCTTCTTCCTCTTATGTTGTTATGAGCTGTGTTTGGTAGGGTCGTTTACTTTTCAATCCGTGTTGTGAATCTGTCAGTATGTGACGGTCTTCTAGGTGGTTCATGATGTTGCTGTCTAAAATATGTTCCAGTAATTTTCATGCGATGGAGGCGATGGAAACTAGTTTAATACTTTTTTTTTGTAAATTGGTGTTATGTTTGTTTGTTTCCAGTTGTGTGGCACTTTTCTTTGAAACAATGATCTTTGAAAATGTGGCAGTACTGGTGTACAAAGTATGAGCAGTTGAACTGGTATATCGTCGGTACCTGTTGCTTTATCCACCTTGATGGTATCCAGGGGTTTCTTCACAACACTTGTTGTTATTTTTATTGTCCCTATCTTCGGTGTTGCTGTTGGGGCAGCATTGCCATAATTTGTAGCGCGTTTTTGAGGATCAGAGAAAATAATTATTTGCTTTAGTTCGAGGATTAGTGTGGAATGTGCCACTATTGCCTATAGTGTCGAAACTTGAGTTGTTTCTGTTTTTAAATTGTTGATGTATGCCAAAAGTCTCTTGTTATTATTACTAGTATTTTTTTAGTAGTGAGTTCAGCGCCCAAAAGGCTGCAGGACTTTTGTCTCTGTGGAATTTGTGTTTTTCATTATGGATTTTTAGAGACTTCTTATTGGGAAGTTGTTAAAAGTTATATATTCTTAAACGTTAAACAACAAGCTTTTAGTGATATTAATATGCGCTATTTTAATACTTGACAAGGAGTGCATTTTTTAAAAAGAACAGTGTGTGTGTTTAGTTTGCATTTCAAGTCTAGCCATTTTCGTATTCATTTTGACCATGAGGGGCATATTGAAAAACGTTCCATGTTGTGAAGTTCAGTCAAAAACCAGTTCAGTCAACAAACCCCACTGTGTAAATCTCTCGAGGCTGAGAGTGGAGGTAAAACGAGAAATATCAAAACGGTGATTACACAGCGCCTTCTCAATCTCCACAATGTGAGACATATAAATAAGTCGAATCTAATTCCTATCAATTCCAGTACCATAAATGAATCAGAAAATTTCAATATCATATATTTTAATTCACAATCCTGTCGTAATAAGACATTGTCTATTCAAGACCTTATTTTAGAGACTGATGCGGACATCGTTTTCATTACTGAGACCTGGTTAAAAGGAGATAAACCAATCACAAAAGAAACAACTCCTGATAATTATACTATTATATGATGCCCTAGAACTGAACGATATGGTGGGGGCACAGCAGTTATATATAAAAACAATATAAAATGTTGCCCAGCTTTGAGTGAAAGTAGTTTTTACCAAACATCTGAACACCTAGAATTTAGAATTACGACACAGTCTGGACCTATTTCCTTCTCCTGTATTTATCGCCCACCGTCCAGACTACCTCGACAGCTTGAACACCGAGGTAAAAATCTACATTGTCGACAACTTTAACCTACACTATGAAAATGCAAAAAAAAAAAACCTTCAGTCTCCAACGTCTATTCTTTGATTGGATAATAGTTATTAATACGGATTTACACAGCACGTGGAGCAGCCCACGCCTAAACATAAACACACCCTAGATTTAGTCCTGAGCAGGAGCGAATCTAATCATCTCAAAGTAAGCGATATTTGTCTCTCAGACCATCATGTCATCTCTTTAAGTCTGAGTATTGACAAACCTTCTGCTAACAAAAATTGCTTTATAACCAGAGACATCAAATCAGTTGACATATATTTTAGGGAACCCCAAACATAAGAAGACCAGACTCGAAGTTATAGAATGAACCAGCGTAGGATCTATCAAGTCCTTCATCCTGAGCTTTTGTCTTTTGTCAACGCCGCCTGTCGCCGTATAGGATCCCCCAGGGGAACCAAGGAGACGTTAAACCCGGAGAGCCGCCACATATACTCTAGGAGTCTGTATGGCTTCTGACAGGTGGACTCTGACTCTGAGTTGCGCTGGCCGATGAGTCAGTGTGGCGTGTACACCTCTGGTCTTATTTTATTTCCATCAACCACGATTGCTGTTTCCTGCCTGTCAAGAAGTCATTGTTCTAGTGACGCAATAATTATGTCCCGTAGCCTATTCCGCAATATATTGAATAATGATTTTTAAATAGCGTTTGGTGGTGAACTTAATGGAACGTTTTACTGAAATTTAGGCTAATAGGGTAACGATGACATGATGTATTTGTTTACACCGCCACGTGTTGTTGGAAGCTTTGTTTCCCCCTCCGAGATAATTAACGCTTTGTTTTTCTTGATTCCGTTATACTTACGTCTTTTCTAAGTCTTTTTCTTCTCCTTGCGTTCTCCGTTATGCAGACGTTCATGCTTGTTCAACGAACTCTGGTGTGAGGAAGATGTCGTTTAGGTTTCCCCACAGCGTTTAAACTACTGATGTTAGGTTTGATGAATGTGTCCACAGTCTTGCTCGCTCTCTGTTGTGATGTGGACAATTTTGTAAACAACAACAACAACAACAACAACAACAACAACAACAACAAAACAACGATGGTGCACCGTTTGCCGAGAGGTGCCACATTTTGCACATCGCAGTACATGTATTACTGGTTCCAGTTTTGCCCACTTTATACATTTGCCAAGGTATCCCATGTTACACCTTATGTCAATCTTGTCATACCTTACATGGTATGATAGGCGTAATTATTGACATAGACCTCGTCTACATTCATTTTCAAGACTTTTCTAAAAATTTATGTGTGAAAAGTGTCAATTAAGTAAAAAGGAGAGAGAGAGAGAGAGAGAGAGAGAGAGAGAGAGAGAGAGAGAGAGAGAGAAGGTGTATGGTTATTTTCAATTTTATATATTAGACATTATTGTTTTGAAAATCAAATTTGATTAGTTTTTCTCAATTACATGTATGTTTGAATGCCTAATGATTACGCCACTGCCTGAGTGACCTCCCCCCAAACTGGCTCATCAGAAAAGTTAGAGTCGTTTTCGCGTAGATAGAGTGTTTCTGGCGGCCCCCACAGATACTCTAGAGTGTTTTTGGCGGCCACCAGGTGGACTCTGATTTGCACTTGTGGGTAGGTCCACAGAATAAATTAATATATATATTATCTGAGTGTGATGCACCGGCCTATATCCCTCACCGCAGAGCGTCTCGCAGACTCAAGTCATTATAAATCGAGTTCGCCCCATCACTAGTGCCAGCTGTGGTAGAGCGCTGGGCTTCTATCCAGAAGATCCGCGGGTCGATCACTCTGACATTTATTTGTCTCATGCTAGTTGGAATAATGGTAGTATAATGTAATCGAGGCTAAGGTCCTGGTTTTGAAAATCAGTCTGTATGGCAGCACTAAAAATTATCAGGGTTTAGTATTGGGACCTCTGTTGTGTAGGACACACCTGTACACACTCAAGATCTCTCTCTCTCTCTCTCTCTCTCTCTCTCTCTCTCTCTCTCTCTCTTTCTCTCAGTTTGTCTCTCACTCTCCTCACCACACTTTAATAAACTGACTTGTAATGTTTGTGTAAACAAAGCATGAAGAAAATGAATAACAAAAGTGAAACGTCAAAATGTTTATTTACACCTCTACTTGACAAATCCCATTGCTTAGTCACAATTACATGTATAATTGACAAACTTAATAAAATTCACAAATCATATTCTTCTTTTTGACTAAACAACTTTTTTTGAAAATTATTATAAAAATGTACTCTATGTGTAAAAAATGTGAATAAATCAAGTGTAGATATATCTTTGTCTCATTGAGGGAAACAATATTTATTTTTATAATGATATGATTTTTATAAAAGACACAGAGAAACAGAAACAAAGAAAATGGGATGGCATAAATGGAAGATTCATTTTGCTTACAGCAGTTCAATACTTGTTTGTTCAAAATCATTTATAAGTCTTGCTGACATTTGGTACATATTTAGAAAAGCACTTTGTATAAACACTAGAAAGCAAGCATATCATATCTGTATAAAGCAAGAGTTGTAAATTAAATAATTATTATCATAATTGTTTTCTGCGTGCAATCTGAGTTGATGCTTCAGTCCTAAATTTGTTGTTACCAAGGACAGAAATTTGGTTTACACAGTACGGATGGCTTTTTTTTCAGCATTCAAAAGATTTTACTCTTGAGAAATTAGACTTTAATAAAATTAGTGTAATTATAGTTGAAATGCCTACTTTTCCTGCTCACAACATAAATGGCAAATCCAAATTCTTTTCTCCTGTTCCAAAATAGACCGATCCATATTTTTGAGAAGCCGGAACATGGTAGAAAACGTATCCTGGCCACTGAAGACTTCTCAGGGTGAGCAAACCGCTGCCCCTCTCAAACTGCAGACTCCAAGATCCTGGCACAACAGATAAAGTTCTGAACTAGATTGCTTTATAATTCAAAAGGAATGCTTAATCTATTGTAATAAAACAAATTAAAAAAAAAGGCTATAATAGCTAAAGTTATCTAATAAAAGGTACAAGTAACATATCAAAAGATCTCTCATGGCCCCACTTGGCTAATTTTTCTGATATCTTCAAGCAAATCCTTTTATCATATTTCTTGAAGTAATAACTCTAGGCCCCCTATTCAAATACATTCATCATATTTATTGTTTTTAACCTAAAAGTTTAAAACCAGTTATCAATTAAAATATACTTTAGCATTAGTGCAAACAGGATATACAATATGACTGAAGATTAAGTCTGTGAGACAAGCCACAGAGGGATGGGCCAAGGTGATGTCATTTTCAGGCATCTGAGAAAATTTGGGTTGCTGTCTATCCACAGTTCACAGTTCCACACACACCAAGTCCAACCCTACAGTTTAAGTTATCGTAGGATCTCTGGTTCAACTGTTCTTAGCCTAACCCTCCTCCCCCTTCCCCCAACACATATTCACTTGTTTTTTTGCTTTGTTGTATTGAGAAATTGTGCACTGCATTGTCACTTGCCAATAATTGTTCCTGTCGGTGTTGGGAGATACTGTCAAGAAACCTGTAATTATTTGGCCATTTTCAATGAGATCTTACTAAATCTAGAAACTACTAACTTTTGCTAACGTTGACTTGTAACAAAAACGTTGCACAGTGACAGTGTTAAATGTTAATTATGAATAAAGTAGATGAATTATTAAAGAAGCCTTTCAGCCTTGAGAGTCATTGACAAGTTTTCAACTTTGAAGTTTTGCGGAGTGCTGAGCTCCTATATAAACAACAGAAAGATCATCACCGCCCTCACAAATAAGTAAGGAACATTATCATCATCATCATCATCATTATTATTATTATTATTATTATTATTATTATTATTATTATTTTAAAAGAAAAAACCATAGGCAGCATATACTTACCACACACAAATATTGCAATCTAATTATGAAACAAAAAAATGAAAAGACTGTACAAACATACCATAATCATTTTTTCATAAATGCAATCAAGATTTAAAATGTGTCCCATAGAAGAGTTTTAAAAAATTATTCTAAATTAGATTTGATGATTTGTCCCAAGCAACAAACACATACCACGGGGAACATCATCCTCGATGCTATCCATAAAGTCAATGGCCTTATCCATGTTTGCTCGCTGAAGCAGAGTCTTCAAATCTAGCCTCTTAGCTTCCCGGAAGTGCATGTAGTTGCAAAGCTTGGCCGCCTCCTGAACAGAGAGACCTAGAGATACAGTTGATAGCAACGCATGAGTTATGAGGCGAAAATCCTTTATGAGTACATGTAGATCATAATTACAATTGTAGAATTAAAAAAACTTTTTTTTGGACATAATTTTTACCTTCAAAACTTCTGTTTTTCACAACTTCTGCTGTTGGAACTTGGACAAATGCCCCACGAGGTACGATTCTCACATCTTCGTCGATCTCTGAGATGACAGATGACAGGCGGTCTTCTTCTTTGATGATAGTCTGAAGATTATAGCCCAACAAAATGAAAACTACCTGTAAAGATGTTTGATTGAAGACAAAGCAAGATCCATCTATCTAACATATTATTTATTAAATAAATGCTGAAATACAAAGAAAGGCCTGTCGGTCTACAGTCAGGCAATTCAAAGAGTTTTACATTGAGATGTTAACAGACAGACTTTCCCCCCGCCCCCATGTAAGAATGATCTGCCCGCCAATATAAATTTAAGGCTATTTATCCACTTCCTAAATTTAAAGTGGACAGCAGTTGTTTGGTTATGTGAGGGTGGATAGGTATCCAATCACTGATGGGTAAACTGTTAACAGACCTTTAAAGGGTTTTCTGTCCCTCCCTCTCTCTCTCTCTCTCTCTCTCTCTCTCTCTCTTTCTCTCTCCCTTCTGTTGTCTCTCCTTGGGTCTCTCTACGTGTGTCTATTTATTCTCTCTCTCTCTCACAAGGGAGGTGGCCCAAGGGTAGAGTGCATGACCTCTATTGAGCGAATCACTGGTCTGATTTCCGCTTTGAATAACCGCTGCTTTTTTTCGTAATGTTTGAGTCAGTGTCAGTTTACCTATCCTAGATTTCAAACAGAAACTAGAACTCTAAACTAAGAGAGAGATTTTTAGGAAAACATCAGATTAAGCTAAAATAAAGAAAACTCTGCTCTAGCTTTAATTAAAATGCAATATCGAATTATAATAAATATTTGAAAAATATCCAACAGAATTTGGTCTTCAGACTATACCTATATATGTATCATAATAATAATTGTATAACTCCCCCCCCCCCCCAAAAAAAAAAAAAAAAGTAATACTCATAATTATCCCATGTGAATATGTATTGATTAGAATGTTGTGCTTAAAAACTATAAATTGATAATTGATAAAACCCATGTCGATTTATAATTTGTTTTTAACAAGAACAAATGCACATTTAGAATTTTTTAAACAGTGCAACAATGGACAATACTTCTCCGAACTCTATCCTATCTCCAGCTTTTAATTTTCTTTCCTTCTTTCCCTCCTCTATCTTTTCTTTCTTTCTTTCACTCTCTCTCTCTCTTCCTTTCTTTCACAGTGGCATGGATTTATTAGGGTACCCAATCGCATAATTGTCATATTTTCGATTTTACTTAATTTCATCAAATCAAATTCTAACCCCTTAAGAAGAGCATTTCAAGACTGTTTCTATGGTTCTTAAACCATGAGAAGATGTGTACACTGCTGTAGATGTGCGGTAACGGCAGTTAGCGACTTGGTCGAAATCATACAAATCTTTCTTTCCCTATCGCCAAATCCTCGGGTTCGACAGGACAAAGTCAAAGACGTTGTCATCCAGCACGATAATGCTCGGCACACACCAGTCGCCAAACCCAGTGCGCTTTACAGCAGTTGGAACTTCCTACCATACCACATCCGCCATACAGTCCTGATTTGGCCCTGTCTGACTTTTTCTTATTTCCTTAGCTGAAGAAACATGTCAAAGGAAATCACTATGAAGCCGATGCAGAGGCTGAGGCGGATTTTCGCTCTTGGTGCCGATCCCAGACACCAGAATTCTTCGCCGACGCAATGCGAAAACTTGTACAACGCTGGCGCCTCTGTATTGAACGCGATGGTGACTATGTTGAAAAATGATAGATCATCAGATAGGGGAGACTCTAAGCTTTCATTTGATGTGTAACTTGCTTCTGTAGTCCTTCAAATAAAAAAGTTATTAAAAAACGGTCCTTATTTATCAGCCTGCCCTCGTAGAATGTTGTGCTTAAATACTATAAATTGATAATTGATAAAACCCATAATTTTTTTTTTAACAAGAACAAACACACATTTAGCATTGTTTAAATAGTGCAACAATGGACAATGGCATTCCAAACGATTTGTATGAAACCTTGTCACTCCCTTCCACCCTTGTCAAATTAAGAAAGATTCCTCCAAACAATTCAGAGATGAACAAATATACAAAAATATTAGCTTATTGTGTTTGAAAAGTTTACGTACCGTCTCCTCCTCATCCACTGCATCTTCACCCTCTCCTACTTTTTTGGTCTCCACATGCTCAAACTCATACGATGGATCACCAGTGAAGCGCCCTTTGGCCAGGGCTGATTTCTTTTTCATTTCATCTGTGGCCGGTGGCAAGAGCCCCCAGTGTATGCAGTCTTTGCTGGAAATTAAGAAATGTTCAAGGGTTGTAGATTTACGTTTCAGCTGTTATCGTTACTGGATGGTGGCAGCAGCCAACAAAATGTGGGCATCCCACTTAGACAAGAATATATAAACACTTCAAAAAATAAAAAAATTAAAGCATAATAGTAATCCAGGGATAAAAACATACTTAAAGTCAATGATCATTACAAAACACAAAATATAAACAGGGCCAGAGGGAACATAGTAAATCCCCAAGCTTTCGAAACTTGAATTTTATTACGATTCTCTCCTAATCATACTTCCAATTTTCACCACAATATTAATGAAATAATACTTTCACAAAAATATGCTTTCCATTATATCTGTGTATTATATCAGATCAGGTACAGATCAGGATCCTCATCGAATCTCTAAAACTTATTACTGCAGAATTAAAACGAAAATAGCATTAATTACCTGTAGAATGTCTTTCGGCCAGCAAACTCATCTTTGTATGCACCTTGTGCGATAAAGTAGTCATCCTTCACACCGAGAATCTTACCCCAAAGGTAAACTCTGTTGAATTTGTTCTCATTCTGTAAGATTACTAATGATGTTTGCAAAGCTGCTTTTTGCTCTGGACTAAGAATAACACCGCTGCTGCCAACATAGTCAATGTTCAGGTGTAGACCCTCACACTCCATTTTGAGTTATCAGAAAATATTTATTGAGATCACAATTGAATAAAAAATAGCCAAGAAATAAACTCTGTATTCGAGTCAATCGCACCATCCGACATAAGAGACAACCACTATCGTTGCTATTTATCATCACTATGGTAGCGAGCAGGCCCAATAGCTACATCCGTCCATTATTTTCATTTCCAACAAAAGAAGAGTTCGTATGAAGAGGCAGTCGACTTCCTTTTCCACACGTAAATAAGGAAAGCGAAAGTTAAAGACAAAACGGGAAAACAAAACAATAACAATAAAAAAACAACAAAAAACAAAACAAAAAAACTCCAACACAAACTGGTATAGTACTTATAAATATAAGGCTCAGATCTACTCCTCCATGAACACCTCATTACACTTGACTACTCACTAAATTTATCAATCTCCTGAAAATTTGAAAGATTTTGATTCAGACGCTTTTACGTAGATATAAAAATTGTGCAACTTGAAAAAAAATCACGAGACCTAAAAAATCAAGATCTAAGGATAGATCTTTAAGCTTAGACTAGAATCTAGAAATCAAGTTCGATGACAACAATGGATCCAGATATAGAAATTATGCACGTAGTGCTGCCACAAAAATTACAACCAGAGGAGCATGTAAAAGTTACTCTTTCATCAGAATTTAATCGCAAAGAGCCTCCACCCGACATTTACAATCATGCTGCATTTCATGTTTTTGACGAAGAAACTCATTCAAACGAAAATTTTGACCCAATAAACTCTGTGTGGGGACATCGTATTAAAAATAACCCACGCCTTTTTAATGCTACTAAATTTAGGATATATTCAGTTGAATCTGTCGAGCAAGATGCTGTTGTTATGTCTCTTGGTGTAACTGACTACAAACATTTTTTAGGGACTAATTGGGCACCTTATGTTCAGCACCTTCAGTCTAAAGGAGCAGAACTGCATGACAACACCCAGGCATTTCTTTCTGATGCATTAGGTGTTGGAGCAAGTGTTATAACCAATGACAACTTCCTAATGTTTCTGTTAAGAAGTGAACATTGTGCCGAAGCACCAGGGACTTGGGACGTCCCGGGAGGACATGCGGAGCCAAAGGTTTGACAGTAAAATTTAAGATTGGGGAAGAAACAGATTATTTTACTCAAATAAAGTCTTAAGATTTTATAGTTTTTCCGTAGTTTGAAATCCCATACTCTTAAATATAGATACCACTAAAAAAACATTTTAATTCTATTACAATGAGCACATTGTTTTATTTTTCATTCTTATTATATTAAGTATACAACATTTTTAAGTTGTAAGAGTTCAATTGAAATAGTATTGTAAGAAAAACACAGTTCAAAACGGAAAACAGTGATTGACCAGATGACAATTGAACAAAGTTGTCTGTTGAATAGAATCTAAGACAACCTGGAACTAGTGAGACCAGTAGTTGAAATGAATCAGCTGAAGAGAACCTCTCATCAATCACAGTCTAGTCCGACCTGAAGTTTATTTATATATATTATATTTTTGCTCACACAACCTCTCAAATTGTTTTAGAAAATATTGGCATTGCAAGTGGCGGCATATCTATCTCTGCCCCTCTCCTGCAACCTATAATACTAACAGTGGAAGTTGACTACCAACCTCATTAGTGTGACTGTAAGGAGCGTTTTATAAAAATCTGTCATGTTTTTTTTTTTTGGGTCACAGGAAATCATTGGAGACGTGCCTCTGCAGGATATCAGATTAACCTCCCTTGACTCCAGCAAAGTTGTCCATGAAATTTTTGACTCCATTCTGAGAGAGGTGACTGACGAAGTGAACATTCCGAGAGAACGTTTGTCAGCCCCTTTGTACACAGGCACACACCGCAACATGACAAGTGCTGGCCGACCAAGTGTGGCTTTTGAAATAAAGTAAATGTCTATTGTCAAAGATTTCTCCCTGAGTGTCGTATACATGTTTTTGGTCAGAGGATCAATATTGGAGATGCTTTGCTTGTTGCCCTTTTTTTCTCTATAAAATTATTGTTCAGCAAAAATTAAAGTGGTTTGAAGATTTAATCGTATCCATATGTTTTATTTTTGAAAAATTCATATGGAGACAAAAATATTTACAGATGATTCTTTTTTCCCAGAGTAGAGTGCCAGTGGCTTTAGACTGTAGTTAGAATTTCAGCCGGTTTTCCCGTCTCCTGGGAGAGGATGTAAAACCAATCCGAGATGAAATTGAATGACGTGGAAAGACACATGAACATGACTGCATTGGATTGAAGATAAGAGAGTCAAGATCCCTGTTTTTGTTAGACAAGGAGCGCACACTCTGCCTTCATTGTCATACAGTATGTGCAACTGTTAGGACCTTGGCATCAGTTCCTATCATTGAACAGTAGCCAGAGGTGTCTGAGAAATAAGAAAACGCTTCATACAAGTTGCACTTCCATTAAATACTTTTTGGTTCATCGCACTGAAAATAAAATTTACATGACTGTTTCAAATTCAAATTGTTGCTGATTTTTACCTTGAAACTTGTTTCCTCCTAACAATGATTTTTGAGGGTTTCAAACGTTACATGCTTTAATCTTAATGTCATAGATTATAACATACCTTTTCTTTTATTTAGTTTTACGCACAAAGATAAATGTACTTGCATTATTATAATTAATTAAGTCATAAGTGGCTATATCATAATTAGAGTTTGTCTTGCGGGAAGTATCTATTTTTTATTTTCTATCAATATTCTTCAAGTTTGTATCGATTCTTTCTTTTTTTTCCCCGCAGATGTTCCTTGTCAAAAGAAGAGGTGCTACAGCTCTACACAAAAGGTAGCCAGTCGGAAGCGGACGAGTCTACCAACATTCTGTTTTTGCCGTGGAGTGACATCCCTAGTCTCGAGATGAGTAACCCGGAGCTGTGGGGGAAAATGGCTCCCTCGGCCAAAGGAAACTTGACAGTGCTGCGCTTGGCCCACGGTGTGAGCACTGTGTAAAACAAATCTCGCTTGTTTTGGATTTTGTTTAGCTCAGAAGTATGATCAGGTAAGCCTTTAATCTCTTTTATAAATTTTATTCTTACTGCGTTACCAATTCAATCATAGATCCTAATTGATGTGATTTCTGGGATTAAAGGGATTAACTTGGCATAGCTGTTTTGAACAGATTGCCTTGTTTATTTCTCAGTTATAAAAGCATCGTCACTGCTCACCAATTGAAAACCTTTATAGCAAAGAAATTCTGTGTGTGTGTAAATTGTATTCTATTGTCCTCTTGACACTTTAATTGTGTCAAAATGTACTTTATTACAGAGTTCACAAGTGGAAATTTTAACTCTAAGTGTAAAAACTTGTAAACTTATGAAAACTTTGGACCTTTTTTCTAAGTAATAGGCTTGTCATACAGTCCTTGGTGTGGATTTAGGTTCACTCTCTTGTCTTCTTTCTTATAAATCTTGAGTGTTATATAAAAGGTTTTTGGTTTATTTTCAAAAGGAGCGACTGGGGGGAAGGTGAGGGTTTAGCACTATGGTTAGAGCATTGGCTTCCGGTGCAGGAGAACCATGATTCGAGCCCCTTACCCTGAGGTCCAACCACTATAAATAATACTTTTCTTGAGACCTTTCTCCGACTCAAGTTTTTTTACCAAGTCCAAATGAGAGTCAGGCACTTCAGATCGGACTATGAAGAGTTGTTTTATTGCTATGGCAGAGGTTGTAAACCTGTTGTGTTAAATTATATCTTAGTTACACACTGAGCTATGGCATTTGATCAAGCAGATGGTAAACTTGCTACTAAATGGTTTTGCTGAGAATTACCATCATACTTTTGTTGTCCATCCTGGCCATTTGTATTCTAAAATATTTTTAGTAATAAAAAAAAAAAAAATTTCCTTATATCAATATAGTAATATATTCATTCGAAGAATATTTGTTTTTATATATAAAATATATTTATGTCAATTGACTACTCTTGAATGTTGATGAAAACCAGATACAATGTAAGCATGATAAATGATATATTTGCATAGCAAAGCAGTAGTAGAAACATATTTTGCATGAAATGCAGGTTCCAATACTTTTGTAGTCCTTGTCTTGGAGATCTTTTTTGTAATATAGCCTATGATTGTCTAAGATTTAGTTATCTTTAACCACAATTTCCTTGGTTGTGTGAAGGCCAGAAATTTTTTATTTGAAACTGATCACCCAGGTAGCTTGAAGTGAACAGGTTTTGTTGCAGTCTTTTTTTTCTTTGGTTATTGATAACAGTCGTTGGACAATAACAATTTTTGTACATTTTTAATTTTTATTTGTTTTTATCTTCAGAAGTTCTTACACTGTGGTCCAGTAGATGTTTTCAAAGCTTTTGATCCAGCTCCGAAATAGGCAAAAGAGAATGTGTCAAGGTGTCATGCCAAGATTAAAATAAAGATTGTAGGACACATGTAACACATTCAAATGCATATTTTAACTACTCTCCCTTCCATATAAATAAGAATACTTTTTCCCCCAGTACTGATTTCGATCTCTTCAAAATCTTTACTAGAGACAGACTGCTGTGAAGACATAGTATTTTGTGTTTGATTTGTTTTAACTTCTATAGAAATCTAGTATAAATATATATGATATGTTATATAATTATTTCAATTGCTTTTTTTAAAGCAATTATTTTTTAATCATAATTATTCGAAAAATTACATTTTCAATCAGTCCTTTAAAGCTGGGCTGGACTTTTGTATGTACCATTTCAAAATAGTAGTGCTTGCATGAAGGGAGAGCAGACAGTTAGAATTTCAGATATTGTTTTATCAGTTTATGAGAAACTGATATTGATATGTATGATGGTTGTGAATTCAAACTTATCCTGTACTACCAAGACTTGTCCGTGAAAAAGGAAAAGAAATTCCATAAATTGTTATGGACCAAATATTTTTCCTGTCTTACTCAGACGTTGAACGCATTTCAATGTAAGCGTTTGTGTCTATGGGATGCAGGGAGTTTTTTGTTTTGTTTTTAAGGAATGTGCTCAGTTTGATATATGGATGAAAAGGAAAGATAAAAAAAAAGTATATTAGGACAAAAATAAAACAAATGTCCACCCATTTTTAGTCAATACACACAAAGATATATGCTTGCATTTATTTATTGTCTCTATACTCATTTACATGTACTAAAATACAGGTTTCTCTTTATACATTTTGTTTATCACTCAGGACATAATCATTCCTCCACATACAATTTTGTGTCAGTATATTTTGTTTATCGTTACTAGAACCAAGCACTTCTTTATATGCCGCTTAGTCATCTAAGGGTTTAAGCAAGATTATGATACTAATTAAAAAAAAACAACAACTAAAAATGTATTATCTTGTCCAGTATGATTGAATAAGCAATATATGAGCTTGCCTAATTACATTTTTTTCTCACTAGAGAACTGTCTTTGCTCTATTTAATCACTGATTGCCTTATTTCTTATACTGTGATAAATGTTACCGTGATAACTCTCAAATTGTGTTGAAAACCATCTTTCATACATATGTTCCAGTGCTTAATATAGTCTGAACGCATTGAAAATCACTGACTTATTAAGCAGATTAAAATAAAAGTAATAAGCCATATTTTTTGGAATGTTACATTTATAATACCAAAATACGTGCATTTGTCTTTGTTTCTAATAAAGGTTAAAGGAAGTTAGTTTTGTTTGCTCAATGAACTTAGTTTGTTTTTTGTTAAAACAAAAATTAATACCTCCTGAATTAGTGCCATACATTTGATATTAAAATCACATCTGTCCTATAAATATAATGTGTCAATTGTGGGTTATATTGTGATGTATAGATTATAA
Source organism: Elysia chlorotica (assembly GCA_003991915.1). Taxonomy (NCBI): domain Eukaryota; kingdom Metazoa; phylum Mollusca; class Gastropoda; family Plakobranchidae; genus Elysia; species Elysia chlorotica. The sequence continues at coordinate 55,408 of RQTK01000624.1, forward strand.
TTTATATACTCTGTCAGGTTATCATATTGGTGAAGCTAGCTGGTAAAGTCGGCATTTAGTTATTGTAAAAATTTATACTGTATATGTAATTTCTTTTGTGAATAGTGGGGTGATTTTCTGAATTTAAACAATGAATTCTATGAATTCCAAAAACTCCTTGTTACACGCATTAATGATTATCCATGTTTTTTTGTTTGTTTGAGATACAATGTTATTATTGGCAAGAACAGAAATATGTTATTCCGTCTCTACCCACAAAGTGAGTGGAGTTACTCAGTTTTAGTGAGCATGAATCTTAAAGTCCATTTAGAATGATAATATTTTTTCATAATCTTTACCATCTACATGACTCTGTTAAGGAAAACACTCAGACTAATAGGCCCTATCTCGTGTGTGGCAGCACATAGAATTGTCAGACTTCTGTCTTGGGGCCCGTCCACAATAAAGTCTATATAGTGCTGCTGTTGGACGTTAAACCAACCCAATGATCCCAGACTAATAGTAACTGGGAGTATTCATATTTTACTTATTTAAAATATCATTCTGATGTGTGGACATTTTTTTAAATGTATGATAGTATTGTGAAGAGTAAGCTGTTTGTATACAATGAAGAACTATCCAACATTGTTAGAGAGAAATATAAATGTGCATATTTAAGAAACAGACAATTCTACAATTCTGATTTAATCATTATGTATCATAAACTAATGTTTGGGTAACTTTATGCAAGGGTTTTCACTGACACGTAGATTGAAACCATTTTGTTCTTGTGGGTACATTGATATGAAACATTCCATTCAGAGTTTACCTTTTTTGTTGTTACAAACTTCAAACAGTTTTACATGTACTGTGAGGTTTATACATTGTCAACACTAAATGATCTTGTGCCATCTGTCGAAAGATTTAAACATTGTTTTTTCCTGCATTTATCTTCGCCTTATTCAAGAATTATCAAATAACCCTCTCTGTATGAACAAAAATAAGATAATCATAATTATGCTTCTTCTCATTATTTTAGATCATAGATGAGTCATTTGTTAACTTTGATTTTTTACAATGTGTGTTTGTATATGTCTTTATATATGTTAAAAGTTTCATGCAGCTGTAGTAAATTGATTCCATCAAGTCATTTTCTACGTTGCTTCTGCAACTTGAGATCAACATATCACTTTTTGAACCTTATCATAAAACTAAAGTTGGTGCTCATCACTCCACTTATCCGTATCTAACTAACTCTGTGACGATGAGCCATGCCATAATGAGATCATGTATTATATTAATATTTTAAATTTCAGGGCCTAGTACATGTACTAGCTTTGTAACATATGACCTGCAGGTACTTCAATGTGTAAATACACTGAGGATTAATAATGCACATCAGACATTTGAATTTTATTTGGCGACTTCCCTTTCACTGAAAAATCTGTCTAAAACCTGACAATTTGATTTAGTTTAGCTGTTCTGATTGCCAAAGGTTAGACTGCCAAACCAGGGTCAACTGAAGTCTGCTACACACTTAGAAAGTTGATTCATGGATCTGCATGTCAAACCGATTTGTCAAGCAGATCCATAAATTTGTTTGATCTAGATGTGTATCCACACCACGCAAGTAAAAACACAGCAAAACAACTGTCATGGTGGAAAACATGAATACCGACGCTTTGTTGGCAATTTATCTTGTGTTTTCGTCAAAAAGAAAAAGAAAATGGACAATGTGGATAAAAGATTGGTTGTTGAAAAGGGCGCAGCTAGGACACACGAATCTTCTGAGTGAGCTATTGCCTTATCCAGAAGATGTCCATACTTCCCTTCGAATAAATGAGAATTTTTGTTTGGCATTACTAATCTAGTGTGACCAGGTGTTGAAAAACAAACAACGGCGCTTCGTTCGCCTATTAATTCACACCAGAGATTAGCGGCAACATTGAGATATTTGGCCATTGTCGCTACATACCAAGACCTCAAGTCTTCAACTCATATCTCGGTACAATCATTGAGTACTATCACCTCCAAAACGTGCAATGCAATATAATTATGAAGCTATGTCAGCTGAGAACTTGAACACAAGCGCTTCTATATTACACTGTATTCTGTTTTTAAACGAATGGATGTTGTGGTTGATAATGTTTAATCTATTATATTTCTTTACGTGTATGCTAGCTTGTGTGTAGTGCGATATCCACACCAGGGCTCCAAGCGCCCAACAGCAGCCCGTAACATAATACATTGTACAAGACATGCAGCCCGCCAGGTGCTTTTAGCTGTACAATGTACTTTTATGACTATTTGTTGGGACAGCGCTGTTAATGGTCTACTCGTTTTACACGTGAGTGGGGTGAGGAAAATCTGAGCAAATATCTTTTTCCAAGGAATCATCCCGGTTTCGATCCTTGGACCTTTCGATCACGAGGCCAAGCGGTTACGGCTAGACCACATAGTGTGTCGTGAGATTTTCACAAACCTTATTTCGAGCGATTTAAGTAGACCAATGAATGAACAAAAAAAACTGAATACGGTATGGGATTAGTATAAATTTGTTGTCAGGCGTGTTTATAGGCCTCCAAAAATGGAAATCATGTGACATGAAGCCTAAAAAAATATGGCATAGGTGATGGTAATGATAGCGAAGAAGGTGGTGGAGATAAGGATGATGGATATTAAACTAGATATCAATGTATTGTGCCATGAAATCAACGTGCAGACTACTTATACCGATCTACGAAAAATAACGTGAAATTAAGGAAAGTACATGAAGGCCCTAGCTAATGTAGGTCTAATTATGTGATTGTGAGTGATTGACAAGAGCAATATACTTCGGTGTCAGCTTGCCCATGAAGCAGATGAGATTGGTTACAATTCGTTATAAGCTTTAAATCGACCCGTGCACATGAGAACAGTGGTGACTTTGACATGCTGAGTTCAAAAAAGAAAATTATTTTTACGATCAGTGCGATATTTCAAATTTTATTGCGTTGAAAATTTCGACCCGCTTAAAAAAAGATCAAAGGAAAGCCGCCATCACACAGTTCGCTCAAACTTATTATTCAGCATTCTTGATATATGAGTGGAGCAAGCCGATCGTGCGTTTCTTTGATCAAACTTCCGTACACACTGTGAGATCTGCTTGAGAAACCAGTAGGTGTGTAGCAGGCTTTAGACAGGCAGATCTATGGATCCGCTCGTAGGTGTGTAGTAGGCTTTAGACAGGCAGATCCATGGATCCGCTTGTAGGTGTGTAGTAGGCTTTAGACAGGCAGATCTATGGATCCGCTCGTAGGTGTGTAGTAGGCTTTAGACAGGCAGATCCATGGATCCGCTTGTAGGTGTGTAGCAGGCTTTAGACAGGCAGATCTATGGATCCGCTCGTAGGTGTGTAGCAGGCTTAAAAGGAAAAAAAGTTCATGTTTTCTTTTTTTGAAAAGAAATTGCTTAATGAACATAGTGGGTAGGCTATTGCAAATGGTCTGGTTTTATGAATATTTTGTATTGGATTTATTCGTGGGATTTTTTGATTATTGCCAAATGATGTTGGGATTTTGTTAGGAATTTATGTTATATTATGTACTTTCACTGATTGTCTTGTGTAAGGCAAATATTCTGATTGTGGACGACAGGGTCAGCTGTGGTTAAAGAGAGCAATAGATTAAAGTTAAAACTTCATTTTTTGTCTGCTACTGACATGTATATCATTATGACTTAAGAGAAGAAAAAAAACCCTCCGTTTTTTTATCAGTGTTGGGGCCTAACTGCAACTCCGTTGGACTTTTTGTGCAGCTTAGTTTTCCTCTTAAAGGCGTTATAAAAGCATACATTTTCACCAAAAGAGCCGAACAAATTTCTTTCTCACTATCTACCACTATGCTCCATTTTGTCAACATAGACTTATTTATGGTTGCTATTTTCCAATAAAAAAACAAACGACAAACCTCAAATCTTTCTTGATTGACTTTTATTGCAGATCGAGATATAATTATATTATTAGTCTTTATTGTCCAATAATGGCCTTTTTTAATGTGCATACAAAATTACGTTTTTAATTGCTCAGCTTACGCCTCTTGATTCCTTGTGGAACACAGAGCCGCAGCAAATCTCGGTTCTGGCTGGTCCTCTCCAGCCCATGTACCAGCGACTTTTATCTCAGCATGGGTGCGTCGCAGCCAAGTCTGCTTCGGACGTCAGACCTTGCCTTGGGGTTCCACTCCAGGGCTTGCCTTGTGATGTTGAATTCAGGCTTTCGAAAAATGTGGCCTATCCAACTCCATTTGCGCTTTCTGATCTATGTCTCGATGGGGGTCTGCTTCGTTCTGTCCCAAAGTTCTTTGTTTCGGGATAACTTCCGGCCACCCAACGTTGAGGATGTTTCTGAGGCACCTGTTGGTGAATGATTCCAGTTTATGGCTGTTGGTCTTGGTAACGCGCCATGTTTCTGAGTCATACTCATAGAGTAAGACCGCATCCACGCTGGTATTGAAGATCTGGCTCTTGTTTGGCACCGACAAGGCTGTAGACCTCCAAATTGGCCTTAGGGTATTGAAAGCGTATCGGGCCTTATTGATTCGGCATATGATATCCTCGTCTTTACCCCCCCCCCCCCTTCTCCGTCTTTACTTACAAGACTGCCAAGATACAAACTTGTCAACCTCTTTGATGTTTTCCTGATCCAGCTGCAGTGGGTCTGCCTGTCTGTTATTGATTCGTATGACCTCCGTTTTTCCGATATTTATCAGGAGTCCAATCTTTCTGGCTTCTTCTGACACATGATAAAGTTTAATAATTATATGGTTCATGTACATAATACACACATTCACGTCCACAGACAAATACACACTCGCACACAGAGGCACACACATAGTTAAGTAAACACAAATGACGAGACTTCAAAGAGAATGTTACATTTTTTGTCACTATTTCATTTCGTAATAGATGTTTATGATCTTCCCATAGATTTATAAATCTATGGATCTTCCTCATTTTTTAAATTATTTCTTTATAAAGTGGAAATAAAAGGGTATTGGACTAACTGTATGATACTCCTGTCATTTTTACAGCTTCCATCACCAGTCTGTCATTATTAATTTGTTCATATACTTAGACTTTTCATCCCATCCTATTATGTTAAGATGCTAACGATGGCTGACTTGTAGAAAAGAGACAGCAATTTAGTTTTAATATTACTTTGTTAAATACTTAGTTTTATAAAAATGGAAACTTTAAAAAGAAACAAGTAAGAAAAAAATAGATTTTCTAAAATGTGCAAGCGTCACGAGAATGCTTTGCAAATTGTAAAAATCTCATTAAGCATACTTTAAATATATTTTAGTTATGCAATTACGTATATGTGTATGTTTGGGAACTGCACATAAGTCATTAATAAAAATAATAATAATAATAATAATAATAATAATAATAATAATACTACTACTACTACTACTACTACTACTACTACTTTTTGTTACCGTTCAGATTCAATTTATTGCTTAACATCTAACCTCGTATGGTCTCGCAACATGCCTCCAAATCGTCAATAACAGAATGAATTTCCGATGGATTGGAAGATTTATAAAGCTGAGTATCGTCAGCAAACACATGATTAGTAACTTCAAGTGGTCTAATGGCGTATAAAAAGTATAAAAATTATAAAAGAATAAGAATGGGTTTGTAAATGTAAGTAATAAAAAGTTAGACCCCACCCCCCAAAAAAAGAAGAAACGAGGAAAAAAAACAACCAACCACAACTAAGATCAAAACAAAAAACTCAAATATAACAATCACAACAAAAAATTAAAAAATGTAAAAACAATACACATTTTTTATATGCATACCAAGGACTACCAGTAGTCCTTGATGCATACATACATTTTGTTATTTTATGATTGTATACTTATTTAAATTTCAACTTAAAAAAATTGCAGCTACATAAGAAAATGTATGTGATTCAACGAAAAAAAAAAGAATATCAATTTTATTACATAGTAATTAAAGATGATGATGTTATTGAAGAAGGAAGAGAAGGAGGCAACGAAGAAGAAAAAATGTAGATGGTGGTGATGATGATGATGATGATGATGAGGATGATGATGATGATGATGATGATGATGATGATGGTGATGAAAAAGAAAAGAACAAAAAGGACTAGATGTCACAAGTTCTACATCGAAATTATATGCATTCTACAACCCTCTATATATATAGAGAGAGAGAGAGAGAGAGAGAGAGAGAGAGAGAGAGAGAGAGAGAGAGAGAGAGAGAGAGAGAGAGAGAGAGAGACGCACACAGAGAAATATATATAAAAAAAAGTAGAAACCACACATAAACTTGAATGACACCGGAATGATAGAACTTCATTGTAGACAACACAATTTACATGTATTTTCATACTCACATATTTGTCAGCATTTATCGATTTTAATTAATACTAGGCTAAATAATTATTAAGACTTGTTCAAATATTTTACAACAGTTTTGGGAGAGAGGGGGCATTGGCTGTTGTAAGAATAAGTCAAGAGACGAGGAAAACATGAGAAAAAAAAAAGATTATATTTGAACTACCCCTAAGACAACTATTATTGTGTTGGGAATGAGCCTCAGTTCAACCATTTTGTTTTTTGTTTTGTTTTGCGGTTGCTAATTTGAAGAGGTCTGGATCCAGTATTTTCTTTGTAAGCGATTTCGTTTTCTTTCTCCTCTCTACACATGTCAATAGCAGCCGGTGTTGATGAGTAGCATACGACAATTTTATCGCCTCTGCTTATTATCAAGATCAGTCCAGTTCATTTGTTTGGGCTATGTCACAGTGGTCATGGTAACAAGAACAGAATATCGCTTACAGTTACAGCAAGAAGGCTGATTTATTTACATCCACATAATTGATTTGCGGGGTATACCGTATATATGAGGAAAGTTACAATTCATTGATATGTTAGAAACTAACTAATTGAAGTTCCTCTCAGAATGGACTGTAACAAGTCAGTTAAATTATTTTGTACAACCCCTGAGCAACAATCGGCGATGAATCATAACAAAACCTTTACGACAATCAACAAGCAATATTCAACATCAAGATGGCCGACTGGAAAGGTACGATAGACGTCTCCAATGTAACGATGGAGGATCAGAAATCAGGTGTTGCCGAGAGGCTTCAAAAGAGGGAAGAGGAGAGGATCGCATCAATTCGTAAAAGAAAAGAGGAACAAGACTCTATGGATGATAAAGTACAAGAGAGCCTCCAGTCATTCTTGGAAATACTGAAATTCGAGCGTCTCTGCTTAGAGAAATCATTGGCTGAGTCATCCACTTTAGAACGCTCTAAGTTGATAGATCATTTCGACAGTTTATCATTACGAGTGCAAAAACTTCAGCGTAATGTTTCTGAATCTGCTCTGTTTCTTCCTCCCTATGAATTGAAGACTGCACAAAATGTAATAGTTTTGCTTCAGAGCAAAATACAAGAAACCAGAGATCAACTCTTGCCCAAGAAAAGGTTTACGTTTAGTAAGAAACAAAATAAGAATGAGTCTGGGTTTGAGAGCAAAGGGGCCAAAGACGTAGAGAAAAATCTAGATCTAGCCATTTCCAAATCTGCATCAACTAAGTCAGATGATGATCTTGTGGTAGAGTTTGCTGCCTGTAAATTTGTGGATCGCACAAGTGAAACACTGCAGAAAAATGGAAATGAAATTAACCAGAAAGACATAGCTTTAGTGAATTTGTCGAACTGTACTGTGCTTTTATTTGGGGCACCTTCAGCTATTCATATTAACAAACTGAATAAGTGTACAATATTTTGTGGACCAGTGCCTGGTTCAATCTTCATTAGAGAATGTGTCGAGTGTACATTTGTCCTTGCATGCCAACAGCTACGCATTCATTCGACAACTAATTCTGAATTCTACATTCATGTCACAAGTAAAGCCATCATCGAAGACTGTAAGAAGGTGAAGTTTGCTCCTTACAACTGGACGTATGAGACGCTAGAAGAGGACTACGCTTCCACTGGGCTCTCAAAGCAGCGCAACAACTGGGACATGGTAGATGATTTCAACTGGCTGGTTACGGGCGTCCATTCTCCAAACTGGTCGATTATCCCAACAGCTGATCGAATCACGGCATGGAAAGTTTGACAAAATGAACTTGTATGATCATATTTTTTTATGTGGCAGTTTTACCAAAATATTGGTGATCCTTATTTTTACAATACTCGGACTCAAAGTCTTAAGAACTCGCATTAAAAGTTTACTTGTAATAGTTTACAGTTGAATATCTATATAGCACAGGGTTTGTTGAAGCCATTATGTGGTTCATGATGCCAATACAGTACCTTTCTTGTCTAACATGACAGTCACGGTGTTGAGGCTATCACATTCCCCACCCCTCAACCTACTTTTCCTTTTGCCTCTTACACAACCACACGTACCACGTTTCAACCTGGCGGCTTTGACTCTGATCTAAATCATGCTGGATGGTCGGCTAATGGTTGCTGCTCCACTCCCCCTTACCATCGCTGCTCGCCCTTTTTCATTCCCTGACTCACACCTTTTACTGAAAACAACACTAGATGATGTCAATCATGGCTTGTGGGAGTTATTATTTAGGCATGTACGAATAAACTAGATTTAGTGTCTAGAATACAACTATTTAAGCTTACCAGCACATCTGGCTTGTTGGATCAGAGGATGGGTATAACTATGAGATAATTTCATTAGATCAAAGGTAGTTTACTAAAGACAAAGAAGAGAACAAATTGGGATTTTTATCTGTTGCATGTAGGGTACTTTGAGTCTATCTAAGTTTGTTGTATAATATTCGAATTGTATTTATAAATGATGTGTCCTTTTTAAGCAAATTGTTCTTAATTTGATCTATGTGGTGACAACGTGTATTATTACTGATAGTGTAGGCCTACTATCATGCACTTTATTTATTGATTAAAAGCGGAAATGTGATCAGTGTTCAATAGGCCTGCTCTGAAAATTTGTCTTTAATATAAAGCACTTACATGTATAAATAAATTTCAATAGAGATGGAATGAATTTTTTTAACCTTTGAATATTTATAAATGTTTAAAGTGTTATGTAGCCTCTTTTATTGGAGTAATAATAATCAGAAGAAATTAGTACTAGTCCATATTTGACATTCCTTTACTCTTGCCTGCTTTCCCCATCATGTTTACTCGTCCTTGTGAGTTTATGCATAAAAAAGGAATACAATGAGATCTATTTGATTGGTACATTAAAGTTAATTTTATATTTTAATCATACACTGATTCCTCTCCCTCCAACTCCAAGTTTTGCTCTGATTTAAGGGGGGGGGGGTAGCTCAAGGGTTAGAGCGTTGGTTTTCAGATCGGAAGGTCTGCGGTTTGAATCCCAAATTCATTTTTGTTCCCTTTAACTGGTTGGGTCGGTGTCAGTATAATGTGACCCGCTGAGACAGGAGTCATGGTATCCTCTTGCCCTGTCTCGTGTGTGACAATGTAGCCTACATAGTGCTGATGTTGGATGTTAAACAAACTCAACTCGACTCAACTGTTAGAACTTAGGAAGAGAGTTAGGTCAAGTTTGATTTAAGAAAATAAAAAAAGCAACACATTCTTATGAACTACAGAACTACAGTGGAAACCTCAATAAACAAAGTCTGATGACTCACATTTCTCACGAATTTTTCCTAATTTTACAAGAGGGTAGGGTATTTGTTTTCTCTTTGGCTATTTTAAAAATGGATTCGTAATTCAAAGTCTTTCTGGCTTGGTTCTCTTAAATTAAAAGTGGACACCATCAATAAGCATTGCAAAAGTATTATCTGACAAGCAGCATTCAATGCCATAGACCTGCTTGTAAAAGCAATGAAGTTGGAAGAAGGTTGCCACAGACAGATAATGAATCAAAACTCACATACACATGCAAGTTTCAGTTTAAGCAAATGTCTCTCTTTTTTTTTTTAACACTTGTGTGGTCTAGGTGTGTCCTCTTCTCTAATTCGAATCCTCTTAAATGGAAGCCTTGATCCAATCCCTAGCAATTCGAATTACACGTACGAGATTTCCAATGAAAAATCCCTTTCCAACAGTTTTAACAACAAAGAAAATGGAAGAATTGTTTTTATATTTATAATTTATCATCATCCCGCAAATCAAGACCCTAATTCAATGCTCTGTGAAAGGGTATGGGACAAACTTTAACTTGAAGAGACTTACACTACATTTACTTTTTTATTGTCAGACTTCCTTTAATCCTGTCTGTGTGCATGCAGCGTCTGATTCTCAAACAATTTTATTTCATTTCTTGTCTTAGAACTTAGTTACAATAAAATAATTTTATGAACAGTAGAATCTTTATACGATATGAGTGAAGCGAGGATTCTTTTGTTTTATAGATAGAGAGGCTTCATTGAAAATGTGGACTGTGATGTTTCAAACTGCACTTTGGCTGCACCCGTAGAGCTCCTATACCATTATCAAGATCCTCCGTGAGACAATTTGATCTCGCCTAAGACTTTGCTGGCAATACAGCTCTCTTGCCTTGTCAGGAAGGCGGGTCTGAGGTAGCTCATTCTGTGATGTCTGTATAGGATTCTTTAGAAATCTAGGGACAGTTAAAAACTGATCAAAGTCTGCTCTCCATGTCAGTTTTTGTTTGAAACCTGGCGAAACTGTGTTGTAAACTACTTCTCGCTCTGTCACCTTCACCCATACATGTATGAACTTCCTATGTTCATTTTTTCTTCCCCAGTGTCAGTCCCTTCCAAATGATAATTTATACGCTGTGTTTGTTTATTTAGTAATGCAAAGATTGTTGAAAAAGCAAAAGGCTTGGTATCGCTGATTATCATTGGAAAGCATTTCTTGTCACATTATTTTATTTTGTATCTTTTCTATATTCTATCTTATTCCGATTTTTATGAACTGGGACAAATTTGAGGCTGGAGTTTTGGAAAATGTATTGGAGTTTAAAGTATAATTTTTGGCGCTGAGTGAGAAAAGTTTATCAGATCTTTTGAAAGCATTGCTTTGTTTAATTAAAATTCTACCTGTTTTTCTAACTCTGAACTTGTACTTACTGTGCATCTGAATTTTGCATTGAAAAATAGGATGACAAAGTCCTGATCAGGCAGACAATTGAAATAAAAAAAAACAACAAAAAACAACTGCACTTTTATTACTTAATGCTACCCGGACCTGGTGCCAGTTTTTTTTTTTTTTTACAGGGCTTCCTAGAAAACAAAAATTTGTTACTGCAAAAAGGGTTCCCGCATACTGTTGCGGTATACCGTATTGTCAACATTGTAAATAAGAAAGCTCTAATTTAGTCTAAATTCAATCAAATTACTACAAGTCATTTTAAAGTAATTATGTTGATATTGTAGGCTGTCTGTATTAAAAAAAAAAGACGCCAATATCGATTTATGGGTGAATTTTGATTTATCTGATACGTTTTACTCTATTTATGTTTGGTAAAATGGATTTGAGTGTGAAAGCTGTGGGGTAAAAGAATTACATGTATGTACAGTGTACATGTATTCTCTTTGATAATACATGCAATACGTTTTTGAACTTGACTACATTGTGCACTGTTGTTTAACTTTAAGTTCTGGATTATGCTCTAGTCTTGTTCTGCCAGAATGTGTAATAAGCTAAATAAACACATGTATACTGTTTGACTTGATTCTCATTGAACATCAGCAGGACTGGTATGGTGCTTCATGATTAGAGCAGGAGAAAAAAAAACAGTTAAAACTTGTTAACCACATTGCATTTCCAGCCAGCTCAATGCTCAAAGAAGTGTATACCAATAACGCATTTCTTACACTTTGATGGTTGTTTAGGTGTGCAGGTCTATGTTTCAAAGGAGCCACACCCTAGCAAAGAGTAAGCTTGTAATTGTAGGAAAAGAGTAAAATTTTTATGATGAAATGCTACCTGAGACTAAAAAAAGACATATATGTGAAGCATAAGATCTAAGCTTGTGAAGCTTAAAAAACACATCAGATTTGTTTTTTTCCCTGCTTTATGTGAACTAATTTGTTTTTATAAGCTTCTCATGTATGAAATATTTAGGGTCTATTATTTTGGGCAAAATATACTGTGTATATTTATTAATTTTTGTTTTTGCAGAGAGTTTGAAACTGAAACTCTGTTTGACATTGATAGACCGAGAACTCTTCATAACAGCCATGACAGCTTTATTTGTAAGCACTCTTGGAGGAGCGCATCAATGCCTTCTGATTCACTTTGGAATGTATGGGGATACAAATGCTTGAGAAGATTGGTCGTAATGATGTGTAGTCAGTCATATACATGTATATAAATCTGCCGTTCACAACCGTTTTGTTGATCTATCTCACAAAATTACAATAAATATCCAATTGTAATTTGTGTTGTTTTTTTTTATTTTTTTTTACACTTTTACCACTATTGCATATACACGGAAACTGGTCCTAATGAAGGGAAAACATACATGTATCAGGATTTTTAAATGTTGACTTTTTCTAAGTCTTATGTATGCACTCTAATGGGGGAAAACTGAAACTGTCATACTCTTTTCCGAGAATGCTTGTTTTACTTTTGTAAATCTCAGAGAAAAAAAAAAGATTGATACATAGAGCAGGTGAGAATTTTGTGGGGAGGGACATACCTTTTTTGGAACAGATGCTTGATATTTTTCATATATTTCAGTTGAAGGAGGTCATCACAAGTGAACAAATAAAATCAAGTTTTAAACAAATGCTCTGATATCTGATTTATCAATGTATAAATTTACAATGTTTGTTTAAATTGTTCTGAATAAAAAATTTAAGAGGCAAAAGCAAAACTGGTTAAATTACATGTTTAATTCATTAATTCAGGGATATAGAATTGGTTTGTTTATAAAAAAAAAAAAAAAAAAAAGATTTTTTAGCCGATTATTTTCAATGAGGCCAACAAATACACACAAATAGAGTCTTGCATGAAAATTCCCTCATCAGCAGTCATGCTTACTTAGAGCTTGCATTCTTTGTCAACAGCCGCTGTGAAGCTAGTTATAGTGCTAGTACTCAGTGGTAGTAGAGCAAATAACATACAGTAAAAAATGTGTATGCATTTTGCCCTCTCCAATTTTTGTAATAAAAAAATGTATTTATGTATTTTTGTTTAGATAAATTATGTCTTTGTATTAGTATAGAATAAAAACGTCTGATCTCAACCTCTAGATAAAGGAAAAAAAACAAAAGATGTGCTCTCACTGAAAATGTTCAGATTTAATGCTTACATTCTGTACCTTATCTATTATCTTTGGAGAGAAATTTAACCGAGTGGGTAAATTACTGCAGTAAATAAAAACCTCCACAAACCACAAAGAAAATGTATTCTACAATGAAAGTAAATAAATGATATTTACAAGTTGTGAATTGTACTTACATGTAGTCCGACTAACTTATATTACATCTGTTTTGCCCAAGCTGAGATTAAAAACTAGGATTATCTTCATCAGTTAATGATTGAAAAAATACAACAACATATTAAAATCTAAAGGATTACAACACAAATAAAAAAAAAAGATAGATCTAACACTTTGTAGCATACAAAAATATTTATTGAATGTAAAAGAACCTATAAATAATGAATGTTACATGTTTGAATTAACAATGACATACCATTTAAAAAAGAGAAATTACCATAAAACTAAAAATACAAATGTATAGATTACTACAATTCCAAGATCATTTGTTTCAAAACCTAAATAATGGTGCATAGAAAAGCTATACACTTCTTTGTATAAGTGCATGTCATTACATGTATACTTATGGACGTTTATCACAGTAGAACATTTAATGCTCTAGTGATGGTAACAAAACACATTGCAATGTAGGCCTTAAGCCTCATTCATAACATAGGCCTACTTGTTCTAACACAAAGCTTGTATAGTGGACTGTTGCTACCAAACAATGAGTCCATTTAACATCAGGTTTAATCTATATTACAAGTTGATACAAGCAGTTTACCATAATTACTAGTTCACAGAACATTTGTACAGCTATGCCAAAAAGTATAATTATTGATACATTAAATCCAAGAGTTTGAAATGTTAAATTGTGTACAATATAACAACAATAAAACACAGCAACGTTTGCTGCCGTCATTATCACAGCACATCTTGTAGAACTAGGAGATAGAGAACTTAAGCACAAGTGCAGACAATGGCTAAATCTATATACTGTACATGGACAAAAGTGTGTAAACTTGTAAAGTTGAAGACAGAATTTTTGCAAACAGTACTGGTAATCATTTTCTGGTGAATGAAGAACAACTCGACAAGGTAAAATAAATACTCTTTAATAGTTGGACATGGAATTCAAAAACGAGATGTTCACAACCCGTGAGCTGAAGCACGATCATCAGACTGAGGGTGGTGTGATGTCGCATACTTTCATAGGTTACAATGGAATAATTGGCACAAGAGTTGACAGTTTCCTGGTTGTGTTGCCATGGTAATTGACAATGGCTGGTGCTGAATGTTCAGGGACTGTTCCACCAGAACCAAACTTTCAATTTTATTGTTTTTTGTTTCAGTGTCTACTCAAATGATGAATGAATAGTTAGCTCTCACAAACAAAATCTAACAAATAACAAGATCTGGACAGCAGAACCACAAGTTTTGTTCAACTTTTGTTTTGTTTTCATCTCTTGACTGACCTGTTTGTCTTGGTTTACAAGGCTGAAACTGAGTTGCATCCTCCTTGACGTGACGTCGAGTTCGCCTGGCATATATCCCTCGTTGTGCCAGTTTTGCATTAATTAAAACTTTGAATCATAAGTATACTCAAAAGTTTCACAAATATTTGGAGACAAAATTTGCTGGATTTTAAAATATGAAAAATCAGAGACACTGAACAACAACACTTTTTTTTCCTTTGGTCTAATGCAAAAAATTTTGCAATAGGGATCAAATAAGTTATAAAATATAATGTTTATAATGTTTTACAATGACTATTCACAAAGATTCTCAAGAATGCTGCAGATGAAAGGCCACCCATGGAATTAACAATTCACAAACAAGAAATTCCCAAGAGATCAAATTTCATGGCAATAGAGACAAAATGCTTGAGGTAAAATTTGTAGCACCAGGAGAGCCTTCCCCACTTCCCTTCACTGATTGTTTTCCAGCATCAAACTCCACAGTAAAAGATATGAGACAGTTGGACATTCATAGCTCATTTAGTAAAATTATGAATTCAAGGGTTAAAGTCTTAGCAGAATCAGACGAAGGATTTACAGATTCTGATACAGAGACTGCAGAGTTTAAACATCTCACATGCCGTTAACAAAAAATCAAGTTTTACAGGTCTAGGTAAGTGCAACATATTTTGATTTCTTAACCAACAAAGTAATTTTGAGATGAGGGACTGTGATGTCATCACGTGGGTGGCGCTCCATCTGTGTAGCGTAGCATCGGAGAGAGGGAGTGCCGCAGGTTGTTGCTCAGCAGACAGCTGTGTTCGTCCTCACACACGGGCGCCAGGAAGGCGAGCAGCAGCAGCAGCAGCAGCAGGAGCTGGATGGGCAGAGCGGCGCGAATCACACGAAGCAGACGCGACTCTCCTGCCTGCTTGGCTGCAGCACTCGCTTCATGACCGGTACTCAAACTGGGGAAAACAGGCAAAAAAATGGTTAGATTATGCCATTAGATCTTTCGACCAAAGAGTAAATACACACATGTAGGGGTTGCATGTAGGATTTGTCTTTTTTCTATGTACATTTATGACTCGAATTAAAACAAAAATTATTATAAAATATTATCAATGAGAAAAATGTTTAAAAACAAAAAAATGTATTAGACTTAGGCATTATTTATTTTATTTGACATTAATAATGTTGGTATAGTCATATATTCACTTTTAAGGATGGATTGAAAGCAAGAAGAAATACATTTTGAACAAAGCTGGAAAAATTGAAGCAAAGTTATGTTTTAGGCAATGATTTATAAAGAGGAAATAGCGTTTCGATTGAGAAATCATCAAAAAGTACAATAAAGGCTTACTAGACCTTTGCTTGATAATCCATATATATCAGTCTATATCACGTATATATATAATTATATATATTAATAGTTAAGAAGCAATTGTAGGAAAGAAAAAAAACCCATTAAAGTTCATCCCTCACCATTCACATAAAATGTGCAAAATTCATGCTTTTAGGTGCAATGACCATGCGGTGAAAATGTCATCAAACCTTCCTCCCACCTCCTCCTCCTCCTTCTCCTCCTCTCTCTCTCTCTGTCTCTGTCTCTGTCTCTCTGTCTCTCTCTCTCTCTCTCTCTCTCTCTCTCTCTCTCTCTCTCTCTCTCTCTCTCTCTCTCTCTCTCTCTCTCTCTCTCTCTCTCTCTCTCTCTCTCTCTCTCTCTCTCTCTCTCTCTCTCTCTCTCTCTCTCTCTCTCTCTCTCTCAGAGTATAATCAATAGAACAATAACAAAAACTACATAATACGAAAAGCAATTAATGAATATATATGGTACTGGTAAAGTTACTTCAACTAAAGAGTAGATTTAATGCTTTACTCAAGCAAAATGTTTTAAAGCAAAAGAAGGTGTCAGTTTTTCAGCATGACGATATGGTTACAACACCCCTGAAGAAGGTTGGCGTATTAAAAAGTGCAAACATTTAACAAAAAAGGATGAGCCAATCTCCGAAGGTAGTGGTTCAGCTAATTAAGAGGCAAAAATAAATCAAACTTCTCACAACTGCAAACATAAAGTACATCAAGTACAAAGTCTTGTCCAAATTTGAGTTTAATATTGGTATTTCATTAGTTGTATCTGTTCTGCATATTTAAGCAGGTTACATGAAAAAAAAATGCATGATGATGTCCAAGTTGAAAATAGGTTGCTAACTGTCTCTATTCATGCTACTAAAAGTACTATATGAAAAAAACAACTGCAATCTACAGTATTCAGTTTGTTTAATAATAGACCTATTTTGATGCAGTCAAAAGGCAATGATAGAGAGAAAATGAGTGTTTTTGCAACTATAGGCCATCTATGAAGCTTCTTGTGATAACAATCTGTTTTGTATAAATTTATTTTATCGACAGTAATCAGGATTACTGCGTACAATAACAGTATATACTGATTTTTGTAAAATGTACAGTTTTTTTTTTTTTAATATAAAAATCTATGGAGGGTGCTGTCCGGATGTATTCTCTTTTATCTTTGTTCTTTTGAACCTGGGTGAAGTCCATCTTTAGACACAGATTATAGAGTCAATTTGGTTTGTACTTCAACCAGCACCGTAAGCTCATTTCTCTCTTATTAGCATTTTGCCTTTTTCTTTTAAATAGGACAAAGCCTTAAACATGTCATTGGAATCTCAATAGGCAAAGTACTATTTTATTTTCAATTATCCTACTATGTTTTGCATCCAATATATTTTTATAATTTGATATTCAATAGTTTGTATTCATAATAAAATTAATATGATTAAAGAGGCAGAAACGCCTAAGATGTACCTACAGTCTACATGAGGATAAAAAATAGAAGATCTGAGAAGCTTATACTTTTTAACAAGTCTTTTGTTTGGCCTTTACAACCTTTCCTGTTTTTTTCCCTCTCGTCATCACCTTTTTTTTTTTTTATCTCATTGACAAATTATATGAAATGCCTTTTGAAACAGTTGACAAGCATAGCATCCTTTTGAAAACCAAACTTGGGTCATCTTTTTTCTGCCTGCTTCTGGCCCTGAAACTCAGTTGGGATAAACCTTTTGATGTGTTGTAATGTCCCAACAAGTGACATTTTCTCAGTGTTCAACTTTTGCAACAGTTCACAGTCAGTAAAGAAATTGTCACATGTCAAATTTCGACCAGACCAATTGAAAGGCTCGACAAGTTGTAAAGCAGTGTCCCTGCCAAGGTTCATTCTTGGAGTGCGGCCAACTTTTTCTAAATAGGAATTGCATTCAGTGGGTAACGAAAATGTCGCACACTCTACAACCCAGAAGATTTTCAGACCATACTGATCTGGCTTTGATGGGAGATGTTGTAAGAAGTCGCACCTGCCTCTCTAAAGACCTATTTACTTATTAACTATCACCGACAAGCCAGGAACATAGTGCTTCTTCATGGTCGCAATAAACTTGTCCCACAAATCTCGAATCGAAGTAAAAAGATCTCGCTTTTTTTCATCTTTGATTTCTGGATGATCTGTCATCAAATCGAAGACGGTTGCAAAGTTTCACAAAGCGATTGCGAGTGAATAATAAAGTATACTAATACTAGTGGTAGTTATTGTGTCAAAGCTGAAAACAACTGCGAACCATACAATATAGTAGTAAGCATTGTAGAAATTCATCCTTTGTAATACGGTATGCTATAAAAATATTGCAGTATTATTTGTGAAAAGGAGGATGGAGGCCCACCTAGAAAACCAATTGGTTAAGGTTTTTATTTTTAATGATATGATAAATAGCACTAGGTTTTGTGTCATTTTGACGGATGAACTAACTGATTGCCACTGATAATTTCCTAGTTATTGAAGGGAAAGATGTCAACAAGAGAATCCAAACAGCTGTGAGGATAGAGCAGAGAATCACAAAAAAATTGTGCAAAAATAAGTGGAAGTAATTTAGAGGGTTTTTTCAAAGTAGCCTAGACATTTTTTAAACCAAATCTATTGCTATCTATTTTTTCTATTCTTTTGCTGAGATCTTTCCCTATCCTTCTTCAGATCATTTTCTTCATCCACTAAATGTCCCCATTTATTAGCTCTATCTTCTAGAAGATACATTGTGTTAAAAAAATTAGGTTCTACTCGGGTAAATAAAAACTACAACGCCTTACAAAAAACATCTATTTAATGATATTATGACTAAAATTATGTGAGCTCTACACACCAGTTAGCATTTCAAGTGCACAAATAATATCAAAATTAGTACATTATTTTGAATAATAAATTTGAAACATTAGTACAGAATGGTAACAACAAATTTTGAAAGTTATGTTTGTCAGACCATTGCCACGATCTCGCGAACAGTGGTGTCTTGTTAAAGAGCAATGTTTGAGATTAAAAAATATTTCCACTAGTTGGTGCCACTGCCAGATTTTTATAGCTGCATGTTACACTTTTTGGGTAAGCATTGGCTCCAGTTAAAAATGATATGGTTATTAAAACGTTACTCGATTGGGAGGATAAAAGAAACCGATAAAGGGTGAGCAATCCAAGCATGCATGTGACCTCAGCATTAACGAAGTTAGACGAGAACAAGACCAGGTAACAAAAAATGGAAGGATTCAAACTGACAAAGAGATATAACAAAGAAGAAGATATGTACACTCAAACGTAGAAGAAAAGTAAATGCTGCAAAAAAAGCAACCAAAATGACGCTTGTAAAATAAATCACAAAGTGAAAAATATGGATGCCAAAGCACAATAGAAAGCGTTAGTTACTGAAATTAAATTTGAAGAAGAGTTACTGCAACCACAGAATTATTGAGTTCAGTAATTAAATAAGCACAGAAAGTCAAGCTGGGTTTAGGAAGCGACAAATAAAGTGACAGTCACATGACAGATCACATGACAGTGAGAAGATGACATGAAAGACAAGATGCGGAGTGAATCCAGCAGACACGTTTGGTTGTGACACTTCATGCAGCCTGCAACCTTGCCTAACCCCACTGCTACTGCTAGTGCCATGCCTCATTTCTTGAGACTGGGAATAAGAGTTTAAAAACACTAAATTCCCTGGTATGGGTAAAAAAGAAAAAAAAAGAAAACCAAACACAGTGGGCCTTCCCTCCTCAGAGGCAGACACCCAGAGGTGACACAAAATTGATTTGAATGTTTACTTGTCTGTGTGCGGCTGTCTGGCCATCCGCAGCCAAGGGCCGAGGATTGCTGCTACTAGCTGTGGACCAGAGGGAGCAATGGAACAATGGTCAATGGCTGGTGAAGTGATGGGTGATCGATGACATGAAAGGCGTATGCTGAATGGCTTGCAGGTCATGTCGAGGGCAGATCAGGCCTTTAAGCATAATTTACATTATATATATGCCACTCGCATAGTACACAAGCTACAAACACATGATGGTAATAGCCTCAAAAAATTTTCAAAGGCCATGATTAAAGTGAGCTGACATGAAGAAACATATACTCATTGTACACATGTGAGCCATTTGTAACCTAATGTTGATATGAAGGAGACGACGGTTTTTAACACAAAGTGCAGTAAACTTGTTCATGGTGTCGGACTCACACATCACACTCTGCCATGGTTGATGATATTTTGTAAGCTCTGACCATGACAGGAGATGCCAGTCCTTTAATTTTAAATATTCATTTCAGCATCATACAAGTCCACACATTAAGCTAATTCAATTGAACACTGTGCTAGGCTAACTTCTGAGTCTGATTCTTGATGTATCCACTCAATAAGGGAATGCAAATATGGAGACAGACTTAATAGGACAATATTCAGTTTGTTCAATCTGCATAATATCACATATCAATTTCCCCCGGTAGTGGAGTCATAAAGAAGACAGTACAAACAAAGTCCAAGGCAATTGTGAAAAGCACTCTATAGAAAACTTTCGATTTTTAACAATTGAATTTCAAGAAATTATTAAAAGGTTTTAAGGCACAATACATGTGAAGCCTTCATTCAAATAAAGAAAAAAATTAGAATAAAATAAGTCTCTAACTCTGAGATCAAAGAAAAGAAAACAACAGTACAGCTGTTAGTGAAGTAAAATTTTGAAAATAGGATTTTGAAAAAAAAAATACAGAAAAATGAACTATCTACAAAACGTATCCTACCAGTATGTTAGCAGTTTTTTTAAAGATTGATTTTCATGGAAGGTTTTTTTTTATTGCTCACTAAGTTATTTGGTTGAGGAAATAATTAAATCATAAAAGCTGAAGTTTGATGAAAGAAACAAATCAAGAGAAATTAAAAAAAACAAACAAACCAAACCCCCCCAGGGAATATAATGTTACTCAGTTCAAAGCAGAAGTATTACTATGTAAAACATCTGTTCTTCCACTAATTATTATAAAGACAAAAAAATCCAAATTATACAGGATTTAGTGCAACACTTTACCACTCCAACACATCCAGCAGTTTTAGAGAAATCAGTATCCCTTTCATTTATTAAAAAAAAAACACAATGTGCCCCCCCCCCCCTATCCCCAACACACACAAAAGACAACAAGAAACAACAATGTATAGGCTACATATTCTAAGACTACATGAAAAAAAACCTTTAGTGATACTCTGATAAAAAATATGACTGAGAGTAATAGGTGTATGAAATTTGTTGACATATATAAACACAACATACACTGTAGCGGGATAGCTCACACAGATTGCCAGTAGATGGGTGTACATATGTATATATTTCTCACTTCTAGGAAAAAAAGGCAAGTCGAGAATGCATTAAAAAAACAAACAACCAAACAACTCATAAACGCTGTTCTAGATTGAATAACATTAATTTTGACAAAAATCTACAGCATCAAAGGATGGCCATTAAATTTGACATGTTGGCCTCTAGAGGAAACCTGCAGAGTTAGAGTGCATAAGTGGTATGAGTGAATCACACCTGTACAACTAAAAGAAGCAGAGTTTCACACCTGTACAACTACAAGAAGCAGAGCACTGTATTTCGCTCTGCCAGGTAGAGGTTTATTTAAACATTTCTAGTAACGTGTCTTAGCTGTCCATCTAAATGGGCAATGAATTAGTAATTAAAAGATCTGAGGATGAGAAAAACTCCATTGGACAAGAGGCCGCAGTTTCACGGTCGTCACCCACCTGGCGGGACACTGCAAAAGGGGAGCGCACTCTGGTCCTGCGCGTGCCGCTGAGAGGCCGTACTGGAGTGGACGACCGCGACGCGTGCGAGCTGCCGAGACCGGAGGAGCGGCCTTCACTGAGGTCAATGCTGCTTGACTGTAACGGAGACATGGAAGCAAATCGTGTAACAGTAAACAAAAGATGAAAAGAGCAATTAGACTGAGTAGAGAAAGACAGAAACAAACAGAAAGGTGATGTTTATATCAAATGGAAATGATAAAAAGAAGGAGCATACAATTTTCACAGTAAAGTGAAAGATAAAGGCAAAAAATGTGAAAGCAAATGAAAAATAATTCTGAGTAAGCAATTAATAACAAATTCCCATTTTTTTCAAACAGTGATATTTTCTGCACATTCTCTGTACACCAAATCGTTACCCTAAATCTTAGACCTGAATTAACAGACGTAAAATTGAGTTTTGTGAGAGGTTCGACCATCATGCCACAATGGCTGAATTTGCAAACGTGATGATTGTAGCCGTGCTATACATGACGGTAAACTAGCGTCCAACTGTGTCAAGTAGTAAAGGAAATAGAGAAGAGCACACCCTTGACATCTAAAGTAGGGAACCTTCATAATTCTTTATTTCTTGTTCTCTGGGTGTCAAATCTGTTACAGGCAACAACGTTAATGGCTTTCAATTTCTTTCTGAAAGCAGTTGCCTTGATTAAAGTATTGACAGGGGGTTGCTACTCGTAGTGTTTGGTTACCATTCACAATATCATGGACTTACGGCGCTGCCTCGCGTTGGACGGATGTTGAGTTTATTCTCCAGACTAGATATGTAGGCTGTTGTAAGGTGTGTGAGGGAGCGCATGCGCTTGTGGATGCTGTGAATGCTGTCGCGTGCTGCGCACATGTTGGGCGAGTCGGAGCTCACCAGCAGCTGGTCGGCTGTTTCCTTCGTCGAGAAAACTTTGGTCTGGTTGCGCTGCAGTTCTGAGTGGGTGTCCTGAGGAGACACGTCGATCATTGGTTGGTTGGGGCAGAGAGTGAGATCAGAGATTTTACAGATTGGTTGGGGCAGAGAGGGAATCAGAGATCACTGGTCAGAGATCTTACAGAGTCTCAGGCCTAATAAAGCAAGATAGTTCATTACAGTGGAAATGTACATGTATTTTTATAATTGTGTGGTGGCTTAAAAAATGTTGGCACATGCCATGCATACCACTTTAGTGTTTAACTGCCTGGGCCAATGGAATTTGGGTAATTTTTAAAAACTGTGATATAACTTTAAAGAATTTATACAACATTCCATTCTAAGATCACTCATAAAGACAAAGTTTTCAGACAGAGCAATATCAGTAATAAATATAAGTACAAAATGAATAGCGATGTGCCAAGGGAGCACCAGTGGCCCTGTAGTGAGTGCTCTAAACGGACAAGTAGGGGGTTCAAAATAATAATAAAAGTTATGTAATAATAATAATAATAATAATAATAATGATAATATTAATAATAATAATAATACTGATAATATTAATGATAATGAATTGACATCCGTGTGCTGCAAGACAAAGAACTAGCGTCATAGCGTCAGTCTGACAGACTTGCATGTTTTCTTTTATGAGCTTTACACCTTGTTTTTATTTAAACTTTTTTTAATATGAACAATTTCAAAAAGTAAACACGCATGTGGGGGGACAAAAAGCAACAGTGTTTCGAATAGCATATTTGATAATAACTTGCTTTTGTATTATTTATTTTTAAATTCTCACAGTACACTCTGTGTTGTTTGACTTTTCTGTTTAAGTATAAAAGACTTGGCTTCAAGAGATTAACAAATTGTAAGACATGTTTTTGGACTTTAATTTATTTTTCTTTATGCAATGCTAGTATACCATGCTACCACACAATGCAGAACCGGCAAGGTAATAATGCTAAGTCTCATGGTGCTATGTAATAATAATAATAATAATAATAATAATAACAATAATAAATAATAAAATTCTACTTTCTAAATACCAACTTCAAATTTTCTTACGAACCCAGGGAAATCGGACGGTAAAACTGATTGATAAATCTCAGTATAATCCGCATATTTATTATGCTCTAGTTCATAGGTGCTTATAATTAAACTAAGATGTTTTGTGTATGATGTGAAAAGTATAGGACCCAGCAGGTTTGGCATTGTCTCTTTTTTTTTTTTTTTTGAATTCTTCACCTCTTCTCAACCTCCGGGATTTAAAACTCATCTGAGCTAGAGAGAGTAGAGAGTGGTTGAGTTGCTGGGTAAAGAGTGGTTGAGTTGCTGGGTAGAGAGTGGTTGAGTTGCTGAGTAGAGAGTGGTTGAGTTGCTGAGTAGAGAGTGGTTGAGTTGTTGAGTTGCTGGGTAGAGAGTGGTTGAGTTGCTGAGTAGAGAGTGGTTGAGTTGCTGGGTAGAGAGTGGTTGAGTTGCTGGGTAGAGAGTGGTTGAGAGTGGTTGAGTAGAGAGTGGTTGAGTTGCTGGGTAGAGCCGTACACATACCACAAGGAGCGTGTACTTCGCCCAAAGCGCCGCCTTGTCCTGGTTGAGGTTGAGTGGCTCGAGTTGTCTCACCCTGATCTCCAGTGCCTCCAGCCAGTCCTGGTAGTCGTCGATCGTTCTGTGGAACTCCTGACAGCGCAGCAGCGCGGACTGAGGCAGGCAAACAGAGCACTGGGTTAGCCAGCTCGGAAACTTAAGGAAATTCTTATTTCAAAGTTTTACCAGAACCCATACATGCAGGAAAAAGGAAAAAAATTAAGAATCACTTTTACCAACTAGGTGAGATCATCATATTGATAGTTCAGGCTCTTGATTTTAGACGCATACAATTTAAACCCAATATCAACCATTGTACAAGTTGATATGTGAAATCTCAAACAGGTTATCTTGTATTCTAATCACATAAAATTTTTAAATGACTTGTGAAAAAATTATTAGAAAAATGGTACAAAGCTGTTATTTTTTTGTACCGTTCAAATCCAATTTTATTGGTCTGAGATTGATGTGAAGACCTGTTCCCTACAATGAGCCGAGCGGCAAAGAGGAAGGACCACTCACCTGCATGTCAATCTGGATCTCTTCTGCCCGGGCCAGGACGGCATCCCTGCGCCGGTTCATCTCGTCAACCTTGACCCTCAGAGACCTGGTCTCCGCGCTGCGAGAGGCCAGGTGCGTCCGGCTCAGAAGGTTGATGGACAAGACTGTCGGTTTTCTCGACTCCAGCTGGACCAGGAAATCCTGAGGGTAGGTTTTTGGCATTGGGTGAAATTTGAGACAATTTGAAACCAGCAAAGTCTGACACATACACAAACACTCACTACTAATGCTATCCAATTTGTTAGGCATAGAAAAATTCTTACAGAAAGAATTACAAAACAACTCAAAACGTTTAAGATTATATAAACCAGTAATCAAAACTGATATAGATACATAGCTGCCAACTTTTGAAAAAGCAAATACAGATTTTTGGTGCGACTAGTAGCTGCAAACCTAATCGATGGCCAAGCTACCACTCACCTTATACTGCCTGACCATCTTGTCCAGCTGACCGATGTCCTGCGGTAACACTCGCAGCGCCCCCTGTAGCGCCTCGGCCTCGTCCAGCCAAGCCAGCATGGCGTCCACGTCTCGCGCCAGTTTGGACTGGTCCTGGCGGTGCTGGGACTGGCGGTGCTGGTGCTCCATGGCGCGCCTCTGGAGCGACTCCCAGCGCCGGAGGATCACTGGGTGCGCGGGGAGATGGAGAGTCGGAGCATGAGCAGCACAGAGATGTACAGTATTAAAGACTTCTTACAGAATCTATCAATAAAATACCAGTATACATATATAAGGAATGATCCTTCAGCGCCAAGGTTTACAAAGATTATACACTCAATATAGACAAGAATTACACCTTAATAATCATGTTCATATCTGTAACGGCCATGTTATGTACCAATAAGCATAAAGCTTTCTTTTAAATACAAGATCTAAACTTAATCAATGAGCCCAAACCTCAAACTAGATCTGAAACTAGTCAACTTTTAGAACTCTCCTTACCACATGTAAATTCACCCTTACAGTGAAATACTCACACAGAACCCCCCATGTAAATTCACCCTTACAGTGAAATACTCACACAGAACCCTGTTTCCCCATGTAAATTCACCCTTACAGTGAAATACTCACACAATGTAAATTCACCCTTACAGTGAAATACTCACACAGAACCCTGTTTCCCCATGTAAATTCACCCTTACAGTGAAATACTCACACAGAACCCCCATGTAAATTCACCCTTACAGTGAAATACTCACACAGAACCCCCCATGTAAATTCACCCTTACAGTGAAATACTCACACAGAACCCCCCATGTAAATTCACCCTTACAGTGAAATACTCACACAGAACCCTCCATGTAAATTCACCCTTACAGTGAAATACTCACACAGAACCCTGTTTCCCCATGTAAATTCACCCTTACAGTGAAATACTCACACAGAACCCCCATGTAAATTCACCCTTACAGTGAAATACTCACACCTGTTTCCCCATGTAAATTCACCCTTACAGTGAAATACTCACACAGAACCCCCCATGTAAATTCACCCTTACAGTGAAATACTCACACCTGTTTCCCCATGTAAATTCACCCTTACAGTGAAATACTCACACCTGTTTCCCCATGTAAATTCACCCTTACAGTGAAATACTCACACCTGTTTCCCCATGTAAATTCACCCTTACAGTGAAATACTCACACCTGTTTCCCCATGTAAATTCACCCTTACAGTGAAATACTCACACAGAATCCCCAAGAACCATTCACCCTTACAGTGAAATACTCACACCTGTTTCCCCATGTAAATTCACCCTTACAGTGAAATACTCACACAGAACCCTGTTTCCCCATGTAAATTCACCCTTACAGTGAAATACTCACACAGAACCCTGTTTCCCCATGTAAATTCACCCTTACAGTGAAATACTCACACAGAACCTGTTTCCCCATGTAAATTCACCCTTACAGTGAAATACTCACACAGAACCCCCCATGTAAATTCACCCTTACAGTGAAATACTCACACAGAACCCTGTTTCCCCATGTAAATTCACCCTTACAGTGAAATACTCACACAGAACCCCCCATGTAAATTCACCCTTACAGTGAAATACTCACACAGAACCCCCCATGTAAATTCACCCTTACAGTGAAATACTCACACAGAACCCCCCATGTAAATTCACCCTTACAGTGAAATACTCACACAGAACCCTGTTTCCCCATGTAAATTCACCCTTACAGTGAAATACTCACACAGAACCCCCCATGTAAATTCACCCTTACAGTGAAATACTCACACAGAACCCCCCATGTAAATTCACCCTTACAGTGAAATACTCACACCTGTTTCCCCATGTAAATTCACCCTTACAGTGAAATACTCACACAGAACCTTGTTTCCCCATGTAAATTCACCCTTACAGTGAAATACTCACACCTGTTTCCCCATGTAAATTCACCCTTACAGTGAAATACTCACACAGAACCCCCCATGTAAATTCACCCTTACAGTGAAATACTCACACAATGTAAATTCACCCTTACAGTGAAATACTCACACCTGTTTCCCAATGTAAATCCCCCCTCACAGTGAAATACTCACACTGGACCTGAGCGTCTGCACTGGCGATGCTGATCACTCCGCTCTCGGTCTTGAGAAGCCGGTGGAGTCGCGACACTCCATCCACCGCCACCTCACACTCCACCATCAGCTGGAGCTGCTCAGGAAACCAAACAAAAGACAACAGTGAACCTGCGGGCTCGTCAACCCAGGCGTCTCGGCACCAACAGACTCTTCTCTGCAAATCTTTGACTTGTCTAGAGAAGTTTAGCTTTACAAAGAGATGTAGAAAAATACTAGTTATTTTGTAACTAGCTTTAATTTATTCTGTGAAGAAATACTCTTTAAACTTTTAGAAAGAATTGGAAGATGTAACTTTTGAAGCATAATATAGAAATAACTTGAATACTAACAACATTAAAGCTATAGCATTGAGAGAGACAGAGAGAGATATAGCATTGAGAGAGACAGAGATAGATATAGCATTGAGAGAGACAGAGAGATATAGAATTGAGAGAGACAGAGAGATATAGAATTGAGAGAGACAGAGAGAGATATAGAATTGAGAGAGACAGAGATATAGCATTAAGAGAGACGGGGAAAGAGAGAGAGAGAGAGGGTGAGAAAGACAGAAAGGAAGAAAAAGGAGAGATAAAGAAGACAACCAGCAATTAGAAAGTAACTAAGTCAGACATAGAGACACAAAGACAGACAGACACAGAGGGTAAGATGTTACCTGCTGATCGAGGTCGCAGTGCCCTGACCTTGCCCCCATGGCCTGCTCGAGGCGGGCCAGCTTGAGATTGCAGTCGTCCAGTCCCTCCACCAGCTGCTCCATGAGGACCTCCAGTTTGGCCGACCATTCTAGCTGACCAATGTCCACTGTCTGGGGGGCGGGGCCTGTTGGACAATTGTGGAAAATTAAATTCATTTCTATGGTTAATATACAGAATAAGCTAGAACTTTGCGACAGCATGAATCATACAATTTTATTTAACTTTCACACTGTTTCTCAAGCAAGAAGCCTAGCAAGTGTCACATGACTTTCTCACAATACCTAGCAAGTGTCACATGACTTCCTCACAATACCTAGCAAGTGTCACATGACTTTCTCACAATACCTAGCAAGTGTCACATGACTTCCTCACAATACCTAGCAAGTGTCACATGACTTTCTCACAATACCTAGCAAGTGTCACATGACTTCCTCACAATACCTAGCAAGTGTCACATGACTTCCTCACAATACCTAGCAAGTGTCACATGACTTCCTCACAATACCTAGCAAGTGTCACATGACTTCCTCACAATACCTAGCAAGTGTCACATGACTTCCTCACAATACCTAGCAAGTGTCACATGACTTTTCCATTGTACCTGTGCCATCTGTGCCATGACGTGGGTCCCTGGGTGACCTTCTGGACGGACTTGGCGACATTCGCCTCAACGGTGAACCAGACTTCAGAGCTTTTGGGGCCACGACCTTGGACGGTGACCTTGATCTCGAGTCCGAGGCACCAGCTGAGATCGCTTCTAACCTGGACCTGACTGGAGATGGAGAGGCCGAGCGTCTAGCGGCAGGCCGGACTGGAGACCGCTCTGTGACCCGCCTGGGTGATGTCCCCTGATGGCGCGGGGTGGGCGGAGACTCTGGGGGCGACTCCTCCAGGTAGCGCTCCAGCTCTGCCGTCTGTCTTTCCAGGATCACCGTCGTCTGGGCGTCTCGTAGCTCGTGTATTCGATCCACAGCCGACTCCTGGCGCCGTCGTGCTGCTTCGCTCATCTCGAGTTCCGCTACGTCCTCCATCTTCACAGACAGCAGAATAAGGGAGATAAATAGTTTAGAAGTTCATGAATCATGATATTCAGCTGATAGACCTCTGCCGAGTGCTAATAAAAATTAATTGGTAATGACACGTACCTGAGGGGGCAATGACACGTACCTGAGGGGGCAATCTTGGCAATCTTCTAGAAAATTGCCTGCAAGCTCTACAACGTAGATGACAATAGCCTTAGAAGAACCAAGTGCTGTTTAAATAACTTGAAAATGCTTTTCTTTCTCTGAGACTTACCACAGCATCATAGACAAAATGGCATAATTACACACCAAACAGAGGTCAGGACCAGCCCAAAAGAAAGCCAATTCAGTACCACTAGACTTCAAAAAAGTGAAAGAGTCCAAATTTAAAAAAAAGGAAAGTGTTAAAAGGGGTAAATTATCTTAATTGCTGAAAGCAAAAAAAATAAATAAATTACATACTAGTAAGCATGACAACGGTATGACCCATAATAATGATGATGATGGTGTTGATAATGATGCTGCGGCTGCTACTGCTGATTATCATGACTCCGCCCCTCACCTGCTGCTCAACAGCCATCCGCTCCACCTGTAGGCGCGTAGTGACGACCCGATCGGCCACCTGGCTGGCCAGGAGTCGGAAGTCGTCGAGCTGCGCCTGCACGGTGAGCGCCTCGCGACTGTCGCCTTTCTGCATGAGGTACACGCCCGCCTGGTCCAGGTAGTCCATGCGGTGGCCCTTCGTGCGGACCTCGTCCTCGATACGCTGGTGGCCAGAGCGGGAAAACGGGTCAAAACACAGGTCATGTCGGATAAAGTCACAAAGCGCCAGTCAATTTGGAAGATAGAGAATAAATATAAAGTAAGCTATTGTTGGAAACTAAATTTCTTGAGAAGAAAAGCTTTTTCTTAGATAATTTACCATAACCAAAATATTTGGAATGTCCCTCAATTAAAAAAAATAAAACCTTGTAGCTGCTCAGAGTTAAAAGCTTTTGACATTTTATTATTCAATAAAAAAACAAAAACATTAAAAGATAAAAAAGAGAATTATCTTTCACAACACCAGCTTAAATTGCTACAGCAAAGTTTCCTTATCAAAACAAAAACTTCAAAATTCATGTAAGTATAAAAAATATCATTTGAATTTTTCAATTCTTAAAAAAAGCTATTATTCCAACCATTATATTCTTTTATTCATTCAAGGATTAATAATAATAATAAAAAAAACATTAAAAAAAGCCTGGTACTATCATTCTGATAAAAAGGAAACACAAACAAAAATATACCCGGATTTCCGTGACCTTTGTGTTGAGGTCGAGGTCAGTGCTGTGCAGGATTTCTGTCAACTGATCGTCGACCTCGGTGAGCCACGAGATGAGCGAGGTTCGAGTCTCTTCAAAGTCTCGCCTGATGGTGGTCGAGTGACGCAGCTTCTTCATGATCTGATCACGAAACAACACGCAAGATTTTTTTTGTTAACCCTACAAGCATCCAAGGTAAAGGTGTTTCCAGTAAATGTAGATCTCATGATCTCAGACTCTATGTTCTTTTACATTGTCAGTTTTTGAAACATCTACAAAAACGACAAAATTCTGCCGACCACAGCCCATCCTGTCGGCCACAACTCCATATGTAAATAACGTTAAAGCCGTCAACACTTTGAGAGTTAACATTATTTGCTTCAGTCCAAGTAGTTGAACAGCATTACTTACAGGAAACTAATATTTAGATACGTTAAAAAACCAGTGTGTATCAGATGATTAGCAATATTTTTAACAGACTTGCTATAAAAATAGAAAAAGTTTTGCTTCACTCAATACATGAAATGAGCAGCTTTAAATATCAGGAGCGGACAAGCGGGGAAATCTCTCTCTGGGTTCACCCGTGGAATTCTGACAGGAGCACAACCATCCTCACCTCTGTGACCTTTATCTGAACCGCATCCCAGCGGTTGTTGAGGTCGGTCATCGTGACCCTGAGTCGGCCGTCGGTGTCGGTGCGGCCGTCCTTGGCGAGCTGTCGGTACTGCCGGTTGATGCTCTCCAGCTGGCCCAGGTGGTCATGGACGTTTCTCTGGAGGGACTGGACGGAGCGAAGGGATCTCGTTTAGTTACATATTTTACATAGGAGGAAAAATCTGGTTTAGTTACATATTTTACATAGGAGGAAAATTCTGGCTTAGTTACATGTTTTACATAGGAGGAAAATTCTCGCTTAGTTACATATTTTACATAGGAGGAAAATTCTCGCTTAGTTACATATTTTACATAGGAGGAAAATTCTCGTTTAGTTACATATTTTACATAGGAGGAAAATTCTGGCTTAGTTACATATTTTACATAGGAGGAAAAATTCTTATTTGATATCTTGACATTCTGTTTTCCATTGATCAATCAAGACAGCAGATTTTTGCGGTCTTAAGGTTACCACTGAATGAAAGAGAAAAGCTTTGATCCATTACTATTGCTTTTAACGAAAGCCGGTTTTAAGAGATCATGTATCAGTCACCAAGGAATCCTATACACAGGATCGCTTTATGAATTATCCTACATTATATACGCTAGTGTTGACGATCCTACATTATATACGCTAGTGTTGACGTACCTCATACTTGCTGATCTCCTGTTTGGCCAGCAGCACATCTCTGACCTCGATCTCCGACTCCCTGACTTGCTGCTCTATCTGGCTCAGCCAATCAGAGAAGACCTGACAGTCGGAGCGGAACTTCTCCCACAGCTCCCACGTCTCCTCAACCCTGACGGCGGAGAAAATAGTTCAGACCAAGTTAAGGATATGGGTCAAGTGAAGTTCATACCACAACACAAACTTTCAGATACTCAGTTATGTTAACATTCAGAATATAATATATGAGTTCCATCGATAGTCAACACTTTTCAATACTAAAAATGTTAACAATAGATAATTTATAAAACTCAATAAGTTTAAAAATATAAAATAAATAACAAAAAAGTTAATTAAGATTCAAGAGATTTAAAATGTTTTATTATCAAGGAAATGTTGCATAAATTAAAGATAGTTAATTTCATATAGGTGTAATAAATCAAGCAACAATTAACCACCATTCAAGCAATAGCACTACATCATAAAACTTGGAGAAAATCAGCTGCCATTATCCAAATTTATTATAAATGAAATAAATGGAATACAAATTTCTTTGGGATCAAGAATAACATTTTATGTAACAAATCAAGTATGAAATTTGCGAGACGTGCCGAGACATGTGAAGACCCACCTGTTCCTGCGGCGAGGCGAGAGGTTGCAGATGTTGCGCCATCGCTTTTCCAGGTTTTTCATGGCGTGCTGCAGGGCAAAGAACTCGGTCTGTGTTGGGCAGGCGTCCTGGTCGTGTAGCAAGACCTCACACAAGTTGAGCACGGCGGACACGCCAGCACTGTGCTGCTCTATGTCCTCCTGCAGATCCTGTCAACACACATACAACACACAACACATTCAGTGGTTGCTGACATAACCCGTCACCAATAATAGTTACCAATGGAAGATAAAAGATGGTAAAATGCCCAACTGTTGTAAATTCCATCCTGAAAGTTGTTGAAGGCCTGTCTCTACAACAAGAGGGTGGGAAGGTCCTTATTGAGAAAATATGTAGAGTCTTATAACTCCTGTTCTTTTGTCTGATGAGTTAAGTGCCATTGTCTCCTCTAAAACTGTCTGGGGTGCTCCAGTGACAAAACAAGGAGTTGATGTTATACATGTTCATGAGAAAAGGACAAAGAAAAAAGCGCATCCATTTAGCAAAGCAAGGACAAAATTTATTCTGTCCTCCGTAATTTACCACCAAAGAGTTGTATATCGGGCAGGCAATTGTAACAAAGGTTTTTTGATTAAGACTAAGAGACATTGGTGTCAAGCGTCTCATAATGAACGAGTCATGCCCCAGGCCTTGCAGGAAAAGAAAAAGTTGAAGTAAAACTTTTTGCTAATTGTGTTGCTACATGTATATTTGTATAACTGTTTATATATATTCATCTTGCAAAGCCTGTGCTTGACAAAATAATTTTCGATATGTATGTTCTTAATATATATATATTGACTGAATAAACATTGAAATTGAAATTGAAATTGAAAGAGACATTGGTGTCAAGCGTCTCATAATGAACGAGTCATGCCCCAGGCCTTGCAGGAAAAGAAAAAGTTGAGAGTACTAAAACCCGACCTGAGTGTCCTCCAGCTTGGCCTGGATCTCTTGCAAGCCGACGTCCTTGAACTCGAGCCCACCGGTGAGCTCTCGCTCCACCTGACCCAGCCAGCGGCTCAAGTTCTTCATGCTGGCGTCCAGCTGTTTGACCGCCAGGACCGTCTCCTGCAACTTGCGGTGTCTGGGGGTCAGAGGTAAACGGCATTAGAGCATCGTTATCAGAAAATATGACATCTAAGTCTTTCATCATAAGACGTCTAAGTCTTCGAATTACTTTTCTTATGCATGACCAAACATTTAAAAAAAAGCTTCTATTTTCACCATACAATTCTTTTAATCCGTGTATTTTAAATATAAAATGAGGTTGTTTTAAATGTTTCATTCATAAATCTACAGAATATCTTAAAGTTGAAGCAAGAAAATGATTTCAAACTCCCTTGAAAAATGTGTGTGTGTGTTATACTACGAAATAGTAGAAAGAAAGGGAGTGATGAATCTAAAAATGTCTTTTTGATTTTTGCAATACTCATGCACAATACATTGGGTTAGTGCAAATGAGCAAAAACTGCGAAAAGTTCTGGAAAAGTACCAGAAAAGACAAATCACATCAAGATACTGCTCCATGCATGCCACACTGCCAGGTAAAACTTCTTACCTAAAGTCCATCACAGAGACGAGGTGTGCCCATTTGTCTTCTAGTCTCAGCAGTTTCTGCTCGATGTCCGAGGCGCGGATCTCGCTGCTGACTTTCATCAGTTGTCTCCCTTGGGACACCACTTCCTCCTTTTCCTCTTCTTTCTCGTTCATCTCAATCTTGTATTCCTGCAATTGGGTTATAAATTTTCACATTATCAAGAATTCCCTTTTAGGTATATATATGCTTCTGTTTTTAATCTCAAAAAGACTTAATATTCTGAAAAACGCTTTGGTGCTATAATAATAAAGTTAAATTCTAAAAGAAAATAAAGAAAGGCTTACAATATTTATTTACCATAAAAATAAACAAAATGACCAAAACATAAATGTAGGAAGGACAAAGGCTACAAATGTCAACAAATTTTTTTAGAAAAAAATAAAAAAAATAAAAATGAGATTGTAGCGCTGTGAAACACTCACGTTTTCGAGTTTGGCCAGCAGATCCTCCACATGCATGTCCGTCGTGGATGTGATCCGGGTCTCCATCCGCTCGATCCACGCCATCAGGGAGCGGATACGCTCTCCCAGGTTGGTCCACCTACAGGAAGGGAACAAGACACTACGTAATGCTTTATGGATTGTTTGATGTATCATGTCTACAGGAAGGGAACAAGACACTACGTAATGCTTTATGGATTGTTTGATGTATCATGTCTACAGGAAGGGAACAAGACACTACGTAATGCTTTATGGATTGTCTGATGTATCATGTCTACAGGAAGGGAACAAGACACTACATAATGCTTTATGGATTGTTTAATGTATCATGTCTAAGGGAACAAAACACTATGTAATGCTCTATGGATTGTTTGATGTATCATGTCTACAGGAAGAGAACAAGACACTACGTAATGCTGTATGAACTGTCTGATGTATCATGTCTACTTTCTTAACAGCTCTTGCTAAAACTTCTTCCCCAGAAACATCTGATCATCTCTAAGTCTCTTGTGATTTAGTTGCTTAAAAAAAAGAAAAAAATAATTCTGGTCATGAAGTCTCCAAAATTTGTGGCAGGCACAGTGTATCAGCTGTTCATCCCATTTTGCCACCAACAAATATTATCCTAAATTTATGAAAAGATTTAGGATGACACTTGATCAGATTAATCTTTACATATCAAAGGACATATAGTGGATTTACACTCTGAGAAAATATAGAACTAATTCATAATAATCTCAAGGGATGATTGGAAAGTTTTGAAGTTGGAAGTTTTCCAATATTAGCTTGTTTAAAAGACAAATTTCCCCACTAAGTGTCCAGTTTTGAAGTTGGAAGTTTTCCAATATTAGTTTGTTTAAAAGACACATTTCCCCATTAAGTGTCAAGGTCTCTTTGCTGAATGAAACGATCGTCTGAAACTTCTGCGTTACCTGAAGAGCGCGTCGGTCAAGCCCTGCTCTCTGAGCGCCACCTGCTGGCGAAGTTCGTCCCACTGTTTGTTGAGCAGGCGGATTCTCTGGTGGAGGAGGTGGATGTCCTCGGACTGGATGAGGCGGCCCAACCGTCGCTCGCGGTCCACCAGGCTCTGACGCTTGTCTTCTGCGCTCGCAAAGGCACCGGCGATATCCTGACAGCAACAGGAGGAATTGTTTTCAAAGACACTGTCATACATTCAGCATAAAAATTAATTGTTGTTTTAGAGAAACAAAGCACAGGAAAATTAGAACTGGCACATTTCATGGAAAGAAAGAAAGAAAATCAGTAAAAAACAACAACTGTGGAAATCATATAGATTACATATGGCCATATACCAAATATATGAACAATCAATCAATTTATCTTTTAATCAGTCAACTAATTTATTTCCAAAACAGAGGAGCAACCAAGCCACCAGCATCAGACATGAAAAACTGAGAAACACTCAGAGCCCAGCAGTAAAACAACAAGTATCACAGACAGCGGAGCACTCACCCTGCATTTGGTGATGTCTTCCTGTATCGCGTCGTGCGCTGTGGGGATGTCTGCGTAGAGCACTCGCCTGATATCCTGAAGCCAGGCCAGGATCTCACTGATATCGTCCTCACAGTCGAGCCACTGGCGATCCACGCCGTGAAGCTTTGACCTTCGATCTTCAAGGTCACTGTAGACACGCATCCAGCGCTCCTGCAGATCCTCCAAGGTCGACTGAGAACACACACAAATAAAAACAAAAAGCAAGTTAATGCACAATTTAAAAAACAACAACAAAGAAACAAAAGTATATGTAGAGGCACAACCATTGAGTTGATTGGAAATTATACTGCATAATCATGAACTACCATAAAATATTTATAAATTATAATTGCTCGGGACTGAGAAGCAGGAGGTCCAAGGTTCAAATCTTTGGTGTCATCGCTATTTTCCACCCACCCCCTTTTTTCCGCCCATCTCTGTAGGAAACCTATGGGACATAACATTTATTTGAAGGTGGTATTTTTAGCAACATAAGGCGCCAGATATCTCTAGCATTAGTGCTCTGGATTGACAAGTAAGACGTCAAACGTTTCGATCCTCAAGCGGTTACATGTGTATTACCATTTCTGTATTGTAGAACTTTCAATTGGTGCTATAAGGGTTCTAGATGCATAACTCTCTCTGTCAAGAGACACATGCACACAGAACGAATGTTGTTCCATGTAACGAAGTATTTGAATTGGAACATACCACACCCAGTTCTATATAAAATTAAATAAGTTTCATTGTGAACACCTGTAAGAAAGAAAGTAATAACTGTGTTCTCTTTCATTCCTCCCACACAATTAGTGATAAATGATTAAAAAATCAGAAACCAGACAGTGAAATCAATCAACTTCTCAGCGTAATAGAAATAAATAGTTTTATGAACATATAAAGAGAAATAATGGAATAAAATATTGGCGATAACAGCGCTACACTCTGAGTTAGAGCATCAGTTAACCAGGTGAACAGATATGCCACAGCCCGTTTTTTCACACTCAGTCACCCGTACCAGACCCAGACCGACCATCGGGTGATCTTCAAAGAACTGCACAGGTTAATCTGTTGCTCTTATATACACCCCACACGCACATCCACAGTGATTCTCAGAGTTTGACCGACCACAGTGATTCTCAGTGTTTAACTGACCATAGTGATTCTCAGTGTTTAACTGACCACAGTGATTCTCAGTGTTTAACTGACCATAGTGATTCTCAGTGTTTGACTGACCACAGTGATTCTCAGTGTTTAACTGACCATAGTGATTCTCAGTGTTTAACTGACCACAGTGATTCTCAGTGTTTAACTGACCATAGTGATTCTCAGAGTTTGACCGACCACAGTGATTCTCAGTGTTTAACTGACCATAGTGATTCTCAGAGTTTGACCGACCACAGTGATTCTCAGTCAATCAACTTCTCAGCGTAATGGAAATATATAGTTTTAGTGTTTGACTGACCACAGTGATTCTCAGTGTTTGACTGACCATAGTGATTCTCAGTGTTTGACTGACCATAGTGATTCTCAGTGTTTAACTGACCATAGTGATTCTCAGTGTTTGACTGACCATAGTGATTCTCAGTGTTTGACTGACCATAGTGATTCTCAGTGTTTGACTGACCTTGACCTCCCTGGAGGCCGCCTGCCCGGCGTGCTGCTGTAACACACTGGCCAGGTCGTGGATGTGTTTGAACGTCGCCTCGTGGAGCTCGAACTCGTGCTGGGTCATCTGGGGACACAGGCAGACATAACAGCACATGAGCCGAGCTTTGCTCGTCTTGAAAGATTCAAACTTAAGGTACTTGTTGGTTGCTCCTGGCTCTTTCGGTTTTCTTTTCTTGGCATTTTTTAAAATATGGGTATCTTACTCAGTCATTTAAAGCAGAGCTAGATGTCTATTGCCAAGACTATGATTGAGTTCAATGACAAGAAGGAGAAAAGTATCAATAATGTTACAATATATGTACACTGTACCTCCCAAGAAATATGATCTTCCCAAAATACAAAAAAATTGATAGAGTAATATAAAGGCTATGAGTTGTTTTTATTTGTATGCTGCCCCTTAACTAATTAAAAAAAGAGTGCTTAAAATCTATGACTATCATAAATTGGCAGTATTTATATCTCTCAAGAAAATATGATTTTCCCATATAAAAGAGTCAGTAACCCCATCAGCCGTGACCCTCTCACCTTGACCTTCTCAGACATGTTCCGGATGGCCTGCAGCGAGTCAGAGCTGACCTCCATCGCCGCGACGTTCGCTTCCTTCTCCTGCAGCCACGCGCGGAGCTGCTCGGCGCTCGCCTGGAACTTCTGCCACTTGGCGACGAGTCCCTCGATGATGGCGCGCCTCTGGCTGGTCCGGCGCGTCACGCTGTGCCACTGCTCCGACAGGAGCTGCAGTTTCTGCGTAAACTCCTCAACATCCTCGACCTCCCCCGCCCGCATCATCTTCTCTCCGTCGTTGATGATGGCGTGAAGGATTTGCTGGTTGCTGTACATCTCGCTCTCAAATTGCTGGACATTCACATTTACAATAGAACAATGTAAAAACAAACAAACAAAAAAACTATATATTTTTTTCAGGGCAGTTAAAGAAAAAAAAACCCTCCAGTTTTACAAACTACCGCTTAAAAAATAACAACAAAAAGCAATAGCCAAGAAAGCTTCACCCAAACAAAATAAAACGAAAACTAAACAACAAAATAACACAAATTCCTGTTTTTTTTTTCTATGGTCTACACAAACATAGATTTGTGGAGTCTGTAAAGAGGACCATAGCATCTTGAGCATGTCTTATAAACAGAAACACAGCTATTTTTTACAATGTAGATTGTGTAAATCTTAAAACCTTCTTCAAGCCTGAAATAGATCTACCCTGCACGCCTCTCTCTCTCACCTCGCATCCCCTGAGCTGCTCTTGAAGGTCGCGTAAATTGCCCTTGATCTCGCGCGCCAGTTCCGTCTCTGTGTGCGCCAGGAATGTCATCCAGGCCTCGCACTTGGCCGTGAAGTCCTGCTGGACCAGCAGGTGACCCTGCAGCGACCTTGACCTTTCATTGGCATCCTCGTACAAATCTTGCCACCGGTGGTTCAGGTTCAGGAGTCGCTTGGCGTCTGCATCTTTCAAGGCAAGACGGTACCTGAAACAGTGCACAGCGGTTTTATTAGTTTTGAATATCTAAATTAGTTTATATTTTGACAATTACAAATTGTTGTTAAAATGAAATCCACTGATAAATGGTTTTCCTGAACAATTTTATTGAAGTCCAAATTTAATTATTCCTAATTTTCAAAGAAAAAACTCAATTTTCAGATTTCCGCACAACTAATGCACATAAGAAGATCTATTTATAGTTGTGAAATCAAACTTCTAACTTAATTTTCAACTTTTCAAACCTTTTTTTTTTTTAAAGAAGAGCGCCCATGAAGTATGTTCACAAAATCTCATCTAAGTCCGACTCCATTGTCATAAAAATTGCTAAACTTACTAGGAAAAAAAAATTTCTAACAACCGATAGACATAAAAAGCAGCTATGAGCTTCCAGATTCGGACTGAGAAACTACAAGTGTTGCCATTTAGAGCAAAGACAATGTCATCATCTGTTACTGGTACCTTGCCAAGAAAGATGGACATGAGAAGACCTGTGGCTCCTCAATACACTCACCCCAGGTCATTGACGTCGTCCAGCTTGACGTAGTTTGTGTTGAAGAGCAGCAGAAGTTGGCGGAGTTGTCCCATCCTGCTCTGCAGCAGCGACTCCTCGTCACTCTTCCCAGGATCGGCCGGAGCGAGGATTTGGTCGGCGTAGGTCAGGAATTTCTCAACAACCTGGACAGAGAGGTAAAAAAACCCAGAAAAGTGTGGTTGAAAAATTGAGGAGATGAAATATCTTACATTGTAAAGAGTTAGTTCCTAAAGGAGTAATTATTTTTAAAGACAGTCCAGCAAATTTAAGAGTGGATCCAATAACCAATTAAGCTGGTTATCTTCACACTATCTTGATTGAACAGGCTTCTTAATCCAGCTGAAAGCAAGCGCGTTTAAATCATTATGTTTTTCAATAGAAAATCCAAATGTTCAAGTCATTACTATTACATATATTGTTATGCCGCAAAGTCTACATACATTATCCTTTTCAAATTAGTTTAATCAGATCATAAGATCAAAATGGGACACAGTAAAACATTATTTAAATGGTCAACCATCAGGTCTGTTTATTTGTATGTCCTCAAGGTTTCTTGAAAAATCCTATACAGACATAGGCTGCGTCCCTATTATCATTAACCTATTTTAACAATTATCAAATTTTCAAACATGTTTATTTTGACTTGCATTAAACTTTATAATGCCTTTTCTTTATATGGAATTTTAAAGATTTTAGTAATGGACCAAAATTATTTTCAAATTTTATATGCAGAAAATTTGATAGTAAAAACATTCAGCTTCAGTATTAGTAGAAAGCTTATTCTTCCTCCTGGTTGAAGTATCCCAGCATGGACAGGTCATTGTCCAACCCATTAGTGACCGGGCTATTGAGCCCACTGGAATACACCAGATCTATTTTTAGAAAGCTTATTCTTCCTTGGATGACGAGCCTGGTTGAAGTATCCCGGCATGGACAGGTCATTGTCCAAACCATTAGTGACCTGGCTATTGATCCCACTGGAATACACCAGATCTATTTTTAGAAAGCTTATTCTTCCTCGGGTCACGAGCCTGGTTGAAGTATCCAGGCATGGACAGGTCATTGTCCAAACCATTAGTGACCGGGCTATGGAGCCCACTGGAATACAGCAGATCTATTTTTAGAAAGCTTATTCTTCCTAGGATGACGAGCCTGGTTGAAGTATCCCAGCATGGACAGGTCATTGTCCAAACCATTAGTGACCGGGATATTGATCCCACTGGAATACACCAGATCTATTTTTAGAAAGCCTAGTCTCGCTGCGCCGTTCTGACCTGGAAGGCCTGGTTGAACTGGTCCAGCATGGACAGATCCTCGGAGAGCGCGGCCAGGTGCTGCTGCAGGACTTGTCTGAGCGCCATCATGCGCTGGTCCAGCACGGACTGGCGCGCGGTCAGCGCAGCGATGCTCGAGGGGTCCATCGTCCCCGCCAGCTGGTCACTCAGGCGGTACAGCTCGGCCAGCTGGCTCTGGGCGGTGTCCAGTTCTTGTTGGAGGCTCTGGGGGGGGGGAGGGGAGGCAGAGGGAGGTAGATTGATCTTGATTACTCTGAAGGAGGGAGGGAGAGAAAGAGAGAGAGGGAGAGAGAGAGTGAGAAAGAGAGAGAGAGACAGACAGAGACATATAAAGAGAGAAAAAGAGAGACAGAGAGACAGAGATTGAGAGAGAGGTAATCCTGTCTCTGACGCTCTCCTCGTTACTCTCTTCTATGAACAACCACAATAAAGCAGTGAGATGCTGCTTAAGGAATAAAAAAAACCACACTCTCTAACACTGTCTTGTAAAGACTAGGAGAGGAAGAACACGTAAAGGCACGGTTTAAATATACGGACACAAAGCACAAGCGTACCTTCCCTCTAGCCAGAGCCTCTGCCTGATTGGTCGGCTCATCTCTCATCGTGATGAGACCAGAGCAGAGCGTCTCTCGGGAGTCGAGCCAGGAGACGAGGCCGGAGTACTTCTCCTCGTAGCTCCGCCACAGAGAGAGGCAGCCGTCAAACTTGAGCAGGCGATCAGCCAGGGCCTTGGCTACCTGCTTCCATCTGGACAAGACGCAGTAGAAAATAGGAAACTAACCAAGGTAAGCAGGGTAAAAACATAGGAAACTAAACAAGGTAAGCAGGGTAAAAACTCACTTGATGAAATCAAAGTCCCTGGGTTTTATTTGATTAAAAAGTTCAAAACACAAAACATGATTGTTCATGGAAGTGCGCTATATAAATGCAATATATTATTATTATTATTATTATTATTATTTAAAACATTGACTGATCAGAACAATTATTCTGGATTTCACGATTTATCTTAAAATATGTCACGTCTGAGGACTTATTGAACACACCCTTGAAGAAGAGTCATAGCTGCCAACTTTTGAGAGAGCAAATGCAGATTTTTAGCGCGCTTAGTCACTGCAAACCTATTTGATGGCCAAGCTTATTAGATTCAGTTATCAATATTGACTTAAACACAAGCTTAACCATAACTTTAAAAACTACACAATGGACTACTGTTATTTAATAAATGTGTCTGTTGTTGTTGTTTTTGTGTGTGTTGATTTTTATCTTATAGTGTCAAGAAACAGCACCTCCGCAACATCCAGGCTTTGAGTGAACTAAATATAGTTTCAAGACAGTTGGCTAAAGAGCCTCTCACATTTTGCATTGATATGAGGGAAATTTCAAGCATACCAACGGCAATTGGAACTAAGACCGTTGTTATTGACTGCACCAACCAGTAAGGGACAAAGTTTGACAAATAAATTTGGCCAGTCGTCAGTTTCGAACTAGGCACCTCTCTATTGAGTACCAGACGCTTTGCCACTTGAGCCAGTTCGCCCCTCAAGGTCAACTATGTATTTCCCGATTTATACCACACAATTAGATCTAGATCAATACCATCAGATATCAACTAGATTTAAAATATAAAGCTACAGTCTAGATTTAGATTCGACTTCACAAGATGCAGGTTCAATGATCCTTAAATCCTGTATTACTTCGGAACGACAGATAGGTTTCTTTGGAGGCACATTTATACCTGTTTTCAATCTGCAATTTACAGGGGAATACCACAAATCGGGTGTCCCCAAAAATATCGTAAATGTACGAAAATGATAGAAAATCTAAGTGTCATTAAAACAAAAAGTTTTAATAATATACATTCTAAGGCACCAACTGCGATTTTGAAATAGTATGATATAAAAGGTAACATCAGTTTGGCTAAAATCATGTGACCTTGGGTGATGACAAGGCGGCACCTTTGATCTTGCTTCAGGCGGAGTTAAAAATTAAGTAGAAAAAAAATCTGAATCATGAAACAAATAACGTATTCATAATCAGTGACTCAAAATTATTTAAATTAATTAGTTTTAATTATGAAGATTAAACTATTTTTGTGTTTTCCACTTGGCCCATCCGTGCATTTTGAAAACTTGGATTCTTGGAAACAAACTCTCTGCCTAGCACCAGTAAACAAAGTCAGGGGATTTCCGGATGGAAAGATCACCTGCTGCGGAAGTGTAATGGCTGCTATGGTATTTTAATATTTACCAAATTCTTAACCGAAAAAAGGCACGAGTGAAAGAATAATCTACAAGTTGATTAGAGACTCGGCCCATCACAATGCCACGAGGCATAAGGGGTACTTAGCAGACATTAAAAACGTGTATGGGCCAAATAAACGGCTGGGCTAACCGGGTCTTATTGCCAATAATGGCAGCAAGTAATGAGCAATCGACAAAACATCCAATTCTTAGCTGGATACTGTCAAATACGTATTTTTTAACAAAATGCTGAAGGACGCACTAAGGATGTTAAATACGTACTAAATACGTATTATTCGTACTGCTGTACGCTATGAAGAGTAACGAGCTGTCCTCACCTGGCTTGGACGTCGGCCACAGTCTTCTGGAGGTCAAGCTGGACGGGCGGCTCGCACACCTGGCGAAGCTGACCAGACAGGTTCGAGAAGGACTCCAGGTGGGGTGCGCTGGCCTGCTGCTCGGCTTGGAGTGCCTGGAGGGGACGGCACCGAGGGAGATCCATAAATGTGGGACATAAGCTCTCGTACTTTTGACAGATTTGTACATGCGGCATAAGTTTTATCTAATTATGACTAAGGCACATGTAGTCAGAGAAATCTCCATAGCAGAAAAGACAGATATGAGCATTTTAAAGTTTTGACAGACAACCTCAAAATCTAAAAAAATATCTGATTTCAAGAGAAAGTATTATTACTTTGCAATAATAA
This sequence comes from Elysia chlorotica, assembly GCA_003991915.1. Lineage (NCBI taxonomy): Eukaryota > Metazoa > Mollusca > Gastropoda > Plakobranchidae > Elysia > Elysia chlorotica. The sequence continues at coordinate 99,339 of RQTK01000624.1, forward strand.
TTAAATAGAAATAAATATATCTTTGCCCACTACAGCGTGAGTCAGCGTGGCTCACCTTGAGCTTTCCAACCTGCGAGGCAAGCGTGTGAACGTCTCCGCCCACCAGCGTGTACTGACTGAGCGCGTACTCCATCTGGGTGAGCATCTGGGTCAGGCTGGCCAGGTCTGTGTGGTAGCGCGCCCACTGGCCCAGCATGTCTGGCATGGCACAGAAAGCAACAGAGGTTTGGGTGGGACTGTCCAACATGTTGTACTAAGAGTAAGACTCTGGCTACAGATTTAATATGCAACTGTAAACATACGAAAAAGTTATGTCCAGGCAGAAAAAAATGAGAAAAAAGCTGCCAAAAATTAACCAACAATTATCAGATATACTATTTGCTAAGCCTTAAAAGATTTGGAACCACTATATAAATTTATTTAAAAAAAATGCAAAATTTAATTAAAAAAATATCTGTAGCTAGACCTGAGTTTATGGTTGATACTTATCTTCAACAACTGTTACCAAAAATAAGTTAAAAGGCTGACAGAATGAAAGTTGATCCTAAATCCACACTGACACAATAAAAGTTGATCCTAAATCCACACTGACACAATAAAAGTTGATCCTAAATCCACACTGACACAATAAAAGTTGATCCTAAATCCACACAATCTCGGGCCACAAGTTCTGTGCTGGGCTGACCGACCTGTGAGTAAGTTCTCGAGCTGGCGCGTCTGCTCCTCCAGGTGTGACCAGGTTTTCTGCAGCGCGTCCAGACTGTCCTGCACCGACTGCTGACAACCTGGCGACTCCCGGCTCAGCTCGACCAGCTTCTTGCCAAGGGAGGTCAATGCTGTTAGATCGACCTGCTTAGTCTGCAGTTGCTGTTGGAGTAGCTAGAGAAACAGAAAGTAAAAAATGATTCCATAAGATGGCATCTCAAAGCCACAAAAGTTAAATGTATCCATGATGAAAAGTTTTCACTTTTGCTGCGAGACCATTTATTGTAACAACTTGGTCGATTTTTAAGCCTATTTTAGTGATTTCAATAGACCTTGTAGGCATTGGGCCAAAGCTAAGACGGTTACTTTACTAAATATTCAAAATTTAGTCTTCTTGAACAACTGTCATATGACTTGGTGCTAGTGACACTTACTTCTGCACGAAGCAGTAACTGGAGATGAAAATCAAAACAACATTTCACATGGAGAAGAGAGACCAAGGCACTAAAATCTTATCAATAGCAAACTACAGCAAAGAGAAAGAAATTGAAGCTCCGATTATTTCTCAAACTTGCACCTCTAACCGAGAAGGCCACTAGCTTTCCGACTCACCTTGCAGTCCTTCAGCGTCTGCCGCACGCCAACCTCGTGACCTATGAGCTTGTAGCGTTTGACCTTGTCCTCCTGCTCCCTGAACCACGCCTGCAGCCGCTCGAGGGCCTGCTCGTACTCCAGCCATTGGTCATTCATGGCCTAAGGGAAGACAAAAACAGCCACGATTTAACACACTGTGACAGGAAAGTTCAGAGTAATCATGTTGTAAGTATTGGAGACTGGCTACTCCACTGACATCCAAAGAGTCCCAGTGAAAACCTAATAAAGGGTAGATCAATTATTTGCAATAATTCTTGGACACAAAAGTGTTGGAAAAAATAGCTTTTGCTCTTCTTTAAAATGATAAAATCTAGATCTAGATTTTGCAATAGATGCATGTAGGCCTACTAATAGACGTCTTTCTTTCCTATATATTTACTCATACCTTTCAAAAGAACTTCAACACTTATGACTATATACGTAGAACTGGTGAAAGCAAGGGCCATATGTAAAACAGAGTAATATATTCTCTGTTCTTTTTTGTACCAGAACAACAAAAAATTTAGACTTAGAACTACATGGTACAAGTGAAATAAAATATATTAGCAGTCGCTTGGAGTGTCAAGATTATCATGTAGATTCTATGGAAGAAGGTAAACTACGTCTGGAGCTTTCATTGGTCAAGCCCAACTAACATCCTTTTGGCATTCACAAGATTCAGCGGTGCAGGGACTGTTACACTTAATTATCTGATCAGAAAGATAGATCTACAAAGTTAACAGCTTTGGCACACATTAGCAAAGTGAAACAGTCATAGCAGTCTTATGTAGAGTTAAAGCACATAATAAATAGGTTCTAAAATTAAGTTTATAATTCTATAGTAATTAGATTTAGGTAGGGTCTATTCATCTACTTCCCAAAACGTAATTGGTAGGTTTTTCCACTTTGTCTAGTCAAAATAGTAACAAAATTTTTCAAAAAAAAAAAAAAAAAAAAATAACTTACACAAAAATGTTAACATTTGTTGTGACTTTTTGATCCGACAAGCAAAATGCAAAAAACGTCAACAAAACCCGACAACTATAGGCCTACACTTATTCATTTCTACGATAAACGATGTGCCTGGCTGCATCTCAAGTGAAAATTCAATAAATGAACTGTTTTCATTATACTCAATCACTTATAATAGCATGGTGGCACAGAAAACTTTGTAAGAAAAATAAATCGAGAGCAGCAAAGGAATGGCACAGAAAACTTTGTAAGAAAAATAAATGGAGAGCAGCAAAGGAAGTCACATCTACAGTAAAATAGATTTGCGCGTTTGTCTGATGTGAGCAGAGACGGTTGAGATGATACTACTCAGCAGCTCAGTTTGACTTTGACTGATCCCTCGCCCCCGCCCATACCTCTAGTGACGCCAGCCTGTCATTGATGGACTTGACGACCTTGACCCAGTTTCTGTTGACCTCGCCCAGCTTATCGGCAAAGTCGAGCTTCTCGTGGGTCACATGCTCTTCCTGTGGCTGCGGCGCAAGGACCGACTGGTTCACGAAGTCAAGGGTCATCTGCTTGCTGGTGACCTCCACCTTGTAGCCCTGGGGGTCACGCACACAGAGAAAAACTTTCATTAAAGGTTTGTCCAGGGGTCACGCACACAGAGAAAAACTTTCATAAAAGGTTTGTCCATGTTTTTCTGTTGATCACTGAACGGAGATACAGAACTCTATCTTTATCATGAAATCATTTAAAACGTGACAGATTAGCCATTACCTGTATACTTCTTTAATATACAGACAAATTTTATGTCTCGAGCATCCCATACTCCAAAACTCAGCAGCTCAGCTGTAATTAATTGGTTTACAATTGTTGTAAACCAATCAGTAACAACTTATTTATACCATTTTAAAAATTGATCTTTGACAAATTTCTCTGTGGAATTACAGAGGTTTATTGGAAATCTTGTATCATGCGTTACTCAGTGACAAACTTAGGAGACACTGCACTTTAGAGAAGTATTTTACCTTGTACTTCTTGACCATGACCTCGATGTCCGCGACCGTCTTGACCCGTCTCTTGGCGTCCTCGTCCAGGGCTTGGTTGATGTGGCTGATCCAGGCGGTGAGGTCGGTCATTGCCTGCCGCGATGGCATCAGCTCCATCTGGCGCTCGTGCAGGAACTCTCCCGCCCGGGCCGCACCCTCCTCCAGGTGGCGCCACTCACTCTCGTAGTTGTCCAGTCGGTCCGAGAGGCCCCGCGTGTCGTAGTTCTGGTTGAGCAGCAGTTTCTGGCCGGCCTTGAGCACTTGGTCTCTCAGCCCAGCCTGGTTCTCAATTTCCTTGCGGAATTCCTGCGATAAAATCACACAACAGACATTCATAACACATCATGTAAAGCATAATTTTTTCTCATTAATATGCGTTGGTATTTGTTACTTGTTTAAATTGCATTATCAGCAGCGAGGCTAACTTTGTGGGCGGGTGACAGGCCAACAACTAGGAATCTTAATGTGCTTACACTGATAGCGGGAGACACTAGGAATTCTCTGTCATCACACTCATGCCTACCACATTGGTTGGAAAAAGGGCAGCCTGACTGTTGTTTTTTAAGTCTTTAACCTACATTAAAGACATATAAAAAATCCCAAAAAGTGAGATGATGATGATACAAACAGCTAAGATCTAGAATGTACAGGAAACAGCTTTTGTGAACTCTGTCCCTGTCCCTTCCTGCACTCACCAACAGTTTCTCCACTTTGGTCCTGACAGCTCCGATGTTGCTGAGGTCAGAGGTCGAGAGTTGTTTGAACGAGTTGAGCTTGGTCTTGGCTGCAGCCAGCCAGGAAGTCAGGACTGCGGCCTCCGTCTCGAAGATCGACAGCTGCTCTCCCAGGGTCTCCGTTCTAGTGGCAGGGGTGTGAGAGAGGGAAAGGGAGAGAAAGGTGAAAAAGGGAGTGAGAAACAAAAGGAAAACGGAATAAGAGAGAGAAACAAAAGGAAAATGGAATAAGAGAGACAGAAATAAAATGCAAAACAAAGGCGAAGATCAAATATTTCAAGCTTACAAAAATCCAATTTTGAAAAAAATCTTTTATCAGGCAAACACCCAAAGAGACAACTTAGAATAACATAACCACGATACTCACTTAGTGTTTCTAAAATGTTTCTGTTCCATCTGATTACTGTAGTTCTGTAGACTAGTATTTTTCAAATAACTAGCCTCCCTTACCCTATGTCCAAGTCACTTCTCTTCAATTAATATTGCAACTAATTCCTTGGTACCATGAATTGAGGCAACTGTTTTAGAAAACAGAATACAACAACATTTTTCATAATTCTAGTATTACTACAATCAACAAGGACAGTCAAATACCGAGATGCGCTCACCTCTTCAGTTCGTGCGTGAGGTCCGTGTTGAGGTCGACCCACACGTCTGCCAGATTGGTCACCGTCCCCTCCAGGCCCGAGCAGTTGACGGAGTGCAAGATTTGCTTCCCCTTGTCGACCACTTCAAAGACGCTGGCTCTCTCGTCCGCCAGCTCCGTCTGCAGACGCTTGTACCTGGCAGGTCAACACAGCAAAATGTGCCTGATTGATCTGTTACAGTGTTAGTCCAACTACCAAGTATTGACTACATCAGCAAAATGTGCCTGATTGATCTGTTAGTCAACTACCCAAGTATTTACATCTCGCTAGGAAGTTTTACTGTATCTGTCTAAAGTAGACAATCTTGACTACATGTGCTTGATTGATCTGTTAGTCCAACTACCAAGTACTGACTACATCAGCAAAATGTGCCTGATTGATCTGTTAGTCCAACTACCAAGTACTGACTACATCAGCAAAATGTGCCTGATTGATCTGTTAGTCCAACTATCAGGTATTGACTACATCAGCAAAATGTGCCTGATTGATCTGTTACAGTATTAGTCCAACTATCAGGTATTGACTACATCAGCAAAATGTGCCTGATTGATCTGTTACAGTATTAGTCCAACTATCAGGTATTGACTACATCAGCAAAATGTGCCTGATTGATCTGTTAGTCCAACTACCAAGTACTGACTACATCAGCAAAATGTGCCTGATTGATCTGTTACAGTATTAGTCCAACTACCAAGTACTGACTACATCAGCAAAATGTGCTTGATTGATCTGTTACAGTGTTAGTCCAACTACATGTACCAGGTATTGACTACATCTCCCTAGGAAGTTTTAATGTAGCTGTCTAGGGTAAACAATCTTGACAACAAAATCTGCACACCAAAGTTTTGGTAAAAATCTGAGTTGGAATTTTGCGAGAACTGATATAACATCCATAAAAAATTTTGAATTCATATTGGCTTGAAGCTGTAGAGGGTAACATCAAAGTCCTTTAGAAATCTTAATCATATAAGTACTATGTACTGTGCTATGGTAGATACAAACCACAGCCTGTAGCCCTAGTCCCCACTCACTGGTAGTACAAACCACAGCCTGTAGCCCCAGTCCCCACTCACTGGTAGTACAAACCACAGCCTGTAGCCCTAGTCCCCACTCACTGGTAGTACAAACCACAGCCTGTAGCCCTAGTCCCCACTCACTGGTAGTACAAACCACAGCCTGTAGTCCCCACTCACTGGTAGTACAAACCACAGCCTGTAGCCCCAGTCCCCACTGACTGGTAGTACAAACCACATCCTGTAGCCCTAGTCCCCACTCACTGGTAGTACAAACCACAGCCTGTAGCCCCAGTCCCCACTCACTTTGCCAGCTTGTCCTGTATGCTTGTGAGGGAGTCGCCACTCGCCACCGGCCGCGGTACTTGAGACTTGAGGGACGACAGGACCTTGGTGAGGCGGCCATGTTTCTCGTCCAGCTCCGCCCACTGGCGAGTCAGTCGCTCCAGCCTGACCAATCAGAGTTAGCTATTTATACGTCCCAAAACTGCATACATGCACTATGCTCTCATGGTCAGTAATACAGAAAATTAAGCAGGCATGGTTTCTCAGCAATCATTTTTTCCAGTTTACATACTTTACCAAACAAAAAAAGCGTTGACTCTCTGAGCAAAAGTCGTAAAAAAAATTAATGACATGTAATAGTATTCCCAGTACTTAAAAAATACAACCAACCAACCAACCAAAAAAAAAAAAAAAGAGCAAGTAGCTTCTTACTATAGTATGAACATGAATGGTAATCCAACACAACGACCTTGAACCCTCACCTCTGTCCATGCAGACTGGCCTGGTCGACGAGGACACTGGTCAGCGACATGAGAGGTGCATGCTGGGGCTGCAGCCTTGCCCTGGTCTCGGGGTCACACTGCCCAGCCAGAGCGGTCAGCATGGCTTTGTGGACCTCCAGGTCTGCGAAGAAATCCTGAGAGGAGAAGACGTTCCTTGATGAGTGTCAACCTGCTAGTCGTCTCTACACAGCGATAGTTTGATATTCAACCCCAACAAATCAACAATCAAGCCTCTCTAATGTATGATGGTGTATATGTGTGTGTGAGTCTGCAAGAGAGATTGAGAGAGAGAGTGAAAGAGAGAGTATTTGAAGAGATAAAAAAATACTGAGAGAGAAAAAATATCCAACAAGACTTATGGTATCGGTAGTGTTTAAGGCTTAATATTTGAGCTAGTAGCAAGCTCTTACCAACTTCACATAGCCTCACTAGCCCTGACCTTGTGTGCGGCGAGCTGCTGTTTAAGGTGGCTGAGGTCGCGCGCCGATATCGCCTCCGTCCTGAGCTTGGCCTGGGCTGTGTTCAGGAAGGCAGAGTAGTCGTTGAGCATCTTCTGGTACTGGTCCTGGACGGACGTCGATTGCTGCAGGATCACCTTCTTCTCCATAGCCTGGGGGGTACAACACAGTGGGGAGAGGGGGGGGGGAGTTACAAGTCAGTGCCGAGACAGTTCCTCCCCTTGGTTCAACCGTTCGAACCGGTTTGCAACCGGCTAAGATGACCTTCACCTTTCAACCACTACGGAGCGCGATTGGCTCTCTAAGCTTTGGTAAATGACTTATGAGATGTATATTTCTGTGAGACCGTGAGAGGTGCGAGCGAACCGGTGAGATTGACCTTTCACCTAACTGGAGGTGAGGAACGGTGGTTGGCTTCATGTTTTAACCTCTCTCTTCCTCTGTCTGTCTGCGGCGAAGTGCATGATATAGCAAGTAGATTTAGGCCTTGATTAGCCGATTTTTCTTATGAACAATTAGATCTAGGCGCGTACATGTCCTTCTATAACAACATCTAGAAGGCCGTGGAGCGTACCATGTAGCCAGTATAAATCACAATGTGTCACAGACTAGAATGGATTGTGTGCCCATTCCTACCAACTCTAGTGAACAACAAATTGGTCTAAACAAACGCGCATAATTTTTTGTTTATGTGGATGTGTGTGCCTTCCTCGCCTTCATGCCTTGTTTCTCTTCTCCGTGTAGCCTGAGCAATTACTGACTTCATTGATACTGTACATGTGCTTTTTTATGACACATTGACACCTTGTTCTTGCTTTTCACATCCTTTATATCAACACATTGAGTTAATTATTGATTGATTCCTTTATATTGTTTAATGTGACATTATAAAACACTTGTAAAAGTAACAGGCATTTAGTAATTTATATCGGTTATAAGAAATAAATATCATTCCTTTGTTTTTCGATCAGTTGAATGTTGTTAGAAAAAAATTGTCATAACTAGACTAGATCTATCCGTTGCAGTCACGTTAAAAAAACTTCTCTCTTTTCCTTTTAACTTAAATAGTCAAAACCTTCTTGTTTTCTTAAAGATATAATTCATAACACTTTTGTTTTGTATAATTAAAATTGTTGCACATAGAAGTTACATACTGTTGACTTAATTCGTCAACGACTCACCCGTCTGTTGAGGTCCAGGTAGTTGGACTGTAGGACGGCCAGCTCAGAGGGAAAGACGCCCTTAGGGTACGTGCGTGTCAGACTCGACTCTTTGGCTCTCAGCGCCGAAAGCTGCAGCTCACATTTCCTGAGCTGCGCCTCGATTTTCTGGTACAGGAGGAGAACAATAAAGTTATAGGCACGGAGTTCGTTACACTTGATCTTTTAGCAGCGCACGTGGTAATGGAGAAATGAACAGTAATGATGGCCTCAATCCTTTACTTCCTTCTAGAAAGACCATTGGTTGTCAGCAGTTTGCTCAGCTCAACTGACTAGATGAAGCTCAATTACACAGAATAAAACACTCATGCATTCATTATAAACCAGGTTTGAAGCAGAAATTTTTTTTATTTCATCTTATATCTCCCTTTCTCTTTCATTAAAGCTTGTCTCTATTTTTGCCCTATACATCTCTCTCTCTCTCTCTCTCTCTCTCTCTCTCTCTCTCCTCTCTCTTTCCTGTCCCTGTCTCTCTGTCTGTCTCTCTCTCTCTCTCTCTCTCTCTCTCTCTCTCTCTCTCTCACACACACACACACACACACATACGCTCGTATATACTCGCGAATACATGGTGACAGTATTTCAAAAAAAAAAAAAAAAGAAAAAACGTCCGTAATACTTGCTCTTAGATTCCTTAGTGCTTGCCGATTAGACGGTTGTAGGTATTTTTCTGGATGCCAAAATTAGCAAATATTTTTTTTTCCGTTTCGAGAATATCCATACCAATCGCAACATTAGTTACTATTATCAATGTTGCTGTATCCAGTTTAGGCTAATACTAACGTTTGTTAGTTTTAAAAAAAGGGTGGGGGTGAAAAACAAAATAAAACAATCTCTAAGCAGACTATCAGTAATTTACAAATTTGAACAAAATTGGGTACTAATTTAACAGGCACACCAAACTCCACCATTTAACGAAACCTTGTAATCATTAAGAGTTTAATTTTTTTAAACAGCAGTAGAACCTAAAGATAGTTGGATAGGACAAATCAGAGGGTGGTATTAATCATATTCACGGGGAACGAGATGGCTGAAAGGTAGAGCGCTGCTTCAAATCGAAAGTCTCCGGTTTGCTATCCCATCGTTCCACCGTGTTTTTTATCTTCTGTCTGGGTCGGTGTCAGTGTAATGTCGTGGTGTCCTTGTTGGTTCTCTGTGTGGCAGTAATACAATTTTCAGACGTTAGTATCGAGACTCGTCCGCGATGTGATCTGTTTGTTGAGAGTAGGCGTTAACCAACAAACACAAATCAATCAGACGCACAAACATACTTTGAGATGAAAGATCTTGCTAACAGCTTATCGTGTGGGAGCGCTTGTAATGCATTACAATAAAAAATGGTGTGACACAGACACAAAAGCAAGCGGCCTGTCATTCGTATTCAAAATTGTTGTTTGAATACAGTCATGTATAGCACCTTTATGTCAAAGAAAGCCTGGAACATGTATATTTATTTACGTAATTTCTCCTTCACACCCCACCCATTTTAAAAATAGATACATAATTTTTTTTAATAAAAACAACAGGGCCTTCCTCTCTGTGCCAAGTTAAAAGTACACTTAGACAGGGTCTTTCTTTCTGTTTTTTTTTTTTTCGTGTGAGACAGAAGAGCGGCACTAAGCTCCATGCAGGATTGTAGAATCCTGCTATGCTTTGTCAAATGTATATACTTTCACTCTCCCTCTACCTTGATTTTAGAAAACGTTACCTCGTTGTGCCGGATGTGTTCGTCTGTTGTGGCCGGGACGGTGAACAGCTGTTGCTGGGCCAGGTCAAGCCAACTGGACACTCGCTGGAGGCCGGACTGGGGACACACACGCACGCATTATAGCAGACATTTGTACCGAGCTAAAATTAGAACCTATAATCTCTATCTAGTAGACATATGTACCGAGCGAAAATTAGAACCTATATCTCTATCTAGTAGACATATGTACCGAGCAAAAATTAGAGCAGAACTGTCTAACTAGTAGACATATGAACCTAACTAGCGAAGACTAATAGAGACACGTCTACTTAGCAGTTACATCTATATATATAGCAAACATTCATACTTTTCAACTAGTTCAAAGTGGAGACACATGTACCTAGCAGTTACATCTATATAGTAAACATTCATACTTTTCAACTAGTTCAACTAGCTACACACAACACAGTGTCTAATGGTCCTGCTCTTCTTTTATTTCATGTCACGTGATACCATCAAGAAAAACAAATAGGCTTTCTACCAGAATTAGAAACATTATCCATGACAAACTAGAGAAGATTTACAGCATGAATTCTTTGCTGTTGTCTCACATTTATCTTAAAAAGAGCAGGTAAGGTTGTCACCATTGGTCAAATACTTCACTTTGTGCTATTTCATTAGTTTAGAACAATTAAAGATGTAACGATGTAACTGGTTGAATGATCAACTACTCTATGCCCAATGTTGTTTACTATAGCCCTGACTCCTGAATGACTCCACGCTCCGTACACAAACCTGGTACTGCTGCTGGAAGCTCGTCGCAGCGTCCACACTGAGCTTCCTGTCGTCCAGCTCTGTCTGGAGCTCGCGCCACTGACCGCTCAGCTCCCTGACCACAGCGCGCACCTCTGACAGCTGATTGGTCGAGTTCGCTTGCCTTGTGGGCGCGTGCAGCAAAACCTTGACCAGGTCCTGGCAGGAGGAGAGGGACAGACAGTCAGGGGTGGTCAGTGAGGGATGGTACGCAGTGATGATAAGAAAATAAGTACTTCAAATTATAATGGTAATGTTTGTCGTAGAGGATCATTTACAGAATAACAGAAGAAGATTACTTGACCCATTCTGGCTGAGAGCTGGCTAACCTACCCCTGGTTTGCTGGCGCTGAGAATCGCCTGGAGGTTGTCTCTCTTCTCGGCCAAGTGATTGCTCAGACGCTGCCAACTGTCGCGGATTTCTCTGTCAGACGGAGGCGTGAGACCAATGAAGGCTGCCGGCCGCAACTTCCTGTCTGAGATTTGTCGTACCAACTGCCGGTGTTTCTTGATGTCCGTGGCAAGTTCCTGTGGAGGGGTGGTTGTTGTGGGGGTGAGTGAGACAATTTACTGACTTGTTTTAGTGATCATTTAAGTGATACAAATAAATGACATATTAGCTGATGTATAATTGATGTTTTGTGAACCTTACTCCATATACGAGCATTTTAAGTAGATAACTGAAAAAAGTTTCCTAAAATGTTTAGGAATTCCCCCAGCCAAAAATCAACAACCAAACAAAAAAAAACAAAAAAAAAGAGAAAAAGCTTTTCTCCTTACAAATGCTACACAAATCATGGCCTGAAAAAACATAAGAGTTAAAAGCTTGAGTTTAATTTGTTGTCCTTGTTTTTAATACCAAAGTCTGCCACTTATGGCAAGGTAGTGGGAAGTGTCAAGTTCTGAACATGTTTGTAGGTCAGTAGAGAGCATCAGATTGACGATCAGTAGTTCAATAAAGAGCATGTGACATGATGGTCAGCAGATCAGTAGGTCCGTAATTAGCATCAGCCATGAGGTCAGTAGATCAGTACAGAGCATTAAGACGTGATGGTCAGTAATTCAGTTAAGAGCATCAGCCATGAGGTCAGTAGGTCAGTCACGTGACGATCAGTAGGTCAGTAAAGAGCATCAGACGTGATGGTCAGCAAGTCAGTTAAAAGCATCAGACGTGATGGTCAGTAGGTCAGTACAGAGCATCAAACGTGATGGTCAGTTGGTCAGTACAGAGCATCAATGTGATGGTCAGTAGGTCAGTACAGAGCATCAGACGTGATGGTCAGTAGGTCAGTACAGAGCATCAGACGTGATGGTCAGTTGGTCAGTACAGAGCATCAGACGTGATGGTCAGTAGGTCAGTAAAAGCACCAGAAGAGGCAGCTGACCTTGTGGATGTCTGACTGGAGAATTGTCGACGCAGCCTCTGCCGGCTTTGTGATTTCCTTGGTGTCACTCATCCACTTTTGCAGACGCGCGACATTTGTGTCGACCTCGTCCCTCTCTCGGCGCCGCTTCTCACTGTCCTTGATGGCTGCCCGCAGCTCCGCCTGTTTGTTGATGGTCGACAACTTCAGCTCGCCAAGCTCCGTCTGGCAGCCACAGATAACATGTTTAATCTTCATATAAGCGAACTATAATGGCACAATCTTTAGCAACAGACAGTACAAATATAAGAGTAGCGTAGACAGTTCTTATTCTTGTACTTAAGGTTTAAATCTGTGACTAGTTCAATAGCTATGATGTACAAAGCTAGCAAAGTACAAAACTCAATTATCTAGCCACTCTCCTCCATCCCCCAACTGTCCTGCCCACACATCCTCAACTTGCATAAACCACCTCTGTGAACCATTAGTGGAAACCACCTGCCTGAACTGATGGTGTAAACCACCTACGCAAACCAACTATGTAAACCGCCTATGTGAACCAACTGTGTAAACCACCTACAACCACTAGCCTGACCCAACTGTATAAACCATCTACTTAAACCGACCGTGTGAACCAACTGTGTTAACCATCTGCGCAAACCAACTGTGTAAACCAACTGTGTAAACCACCTATGTGAACCAACTGTGTGAACCAACTGTGTAAACCACCTATGTGAACCAACTGTGTAAACCACCTATGTGAACCAACTGTGTAAACCAACTATGTAAACAACCTATGTGAACCAACTGTGTAAACCACCTACGCAAACCAACTGTGTAAACCATTTGCACAAACCAACTGTGTAAACCACCTCTGTGAACCAAAAACCAACTGTGTAAACCATCTGCACAAACCAACTGTGTAAACCACCTATGTGAACCAACTGTGTAAACCACCTATGTGAACCAACTGTGTAAACCAACTGTGTAAACCACCTATGTGAACCAACTGTGTAAACCACCTATGTGAACCAACTGTGTAAACCACCTGTGTGAACCAACTGTGTAAACCACCTGTGTGAATCAACTGTGTTAACCACCTGTGTAAACCAACTGTGTAAACCACCTGCATGAACCGACCTGTAACTGTGCCAGCTGGTTGCGGAGTCTCTCTGCGGTGGCCGGGGGTTCGCGCTCACACACGGCGTCACACTGGAGGGCCAGGTCGGACACCTGCTGGAGCCGCAGGTTTGTCTCCTCCTGCAGGTCCTGGCCGTGAAAGATCAAAAACATTGTGTCATTGTAGGCATGGATTGTGGCGTGAAAGAACAAACAATCTGTCATTGTAGGCATGGATTGTGGCGTGAAAGAACAAACAATCTGTCATTGTACGCATGGATTGCTTTGAAAAGAAATAAAAACACATACATGTATTGCTATTTTCTATTGACGCCTTTGGGTACTTCTCGTTTTGTACCCTTTGCTGTACACTGTGAGGTCTGTGTAAGTCCACCTTTTCAACCGTCAAAATGGATATTTTAGAAATACATGCAGTTTCCAAGAAGGAATACATAAAGTTCCAATAAAAATTCCCCTCTCAGTATTTCAATGTAAAGTTAATACTTGGGGTATTTTTTCATCCCAAGGCACACCATAAATAAAGGTTACATGATGTGTTAAAACAATTTCTCCAGGCCTAGGGAGACACTGAGATCAAATTTTTGTGACCATCTGGTAGAATGTAAATTGCAAACACCTACATATAAAAACTTTTACTACCAGGCTAACAACAAACCTGTATCTGAACCAAGCCATGTGTGTAAGTTAAAACTATAGCTGTGTGATATGAACCATTGAAGAGTTTATTAATTTCTAAATTTTGTGGACTCAAGGTCACAGACTGACCTTGCTCTGTCCCACTTGCTCCTGAAGACGAGCCGGGTCCTCAGAGGGGAGAGTCAGTGAGGCGTGACGCACCTTGGCCTCCTCCAGCCACGCCCGGAGTTCGGCCACCCGCTTGTCGTACGCCGCACGCTCCACGGCGTGGCGCTCCCTCTGCGCCTTGGCCTCCTGCAGTTGTCTGCCCTTGTCCTCGGCCAGAGCTTGCAGGCTGCGGAACCGATCCTCCAGCATGGCCAGCGTGGACTGCAGAGCCTTGCCCCCCTCCGAGTCGGGCGCGTCCATGAGTTGTTCCCCATTTTCTCTGGCCTGGCCGATCTCGCAGCGGATGTCCTCGATCTCCGCAAGGGTCTCCTGGAAATGGGAAGAGAGGGAGGGGATCATATACAGGGGAATAGGGCGAATAAACATGATAATCAATCGTGGTTTTGTAACACATACAGGGGAGCACAAGTATAAGTATTGAAGACTCGTTGAGGGAAATATGTTGGTCATGCTTGAAGAAAACACATTGGGCGCACCTACAGGACTTCTCAGAAAGTCAGACTATCATAAATGTAGAGGGAAGACCGATGAATGATTTTAGATTGTGATCAGTAGACGGTATTTAAATGGTCCAGCGATGTGGCAGCTGGACAGAGAAATATGACTGTGAGTTTTCCAGAGCGAACTGAAGGACTGAAGGTGAGACCCACCTGTAGCTCCGCGATCTGTGTGTCCAGGGGGGAGGCGCTGGTGGCCGGGTTGTCGGCGAGCTTGACGCTGCAGCGCTCCATGTGGGCCGTGAGTTGCTGCACGCTGTGCTGGTAGCGCTCCTGCCGCTGTAGGGCCACGGCCAGCTGGCGTTCCTTGGACTGGGCCTGGGGAGGAGTGAGGGGGATCGTTACAACAATCATGATACTGTGCTGGGCAGGAGAGTTTAAGAACAATCATGATATGGTGCTGGGCAGGAGAGTTTAAAGGCCTTGGTGGTGGGCAGTGTGGTAGGATTAAATACGTTGAGAACTGGGCATCTTTGTCACACCTGACAAATACACAAAGAGCGAGTATAGAGGACAAACGAACCAACACGGGTCTCCCTGTCAGAAACCTCCCCTTGAAACTTAAGTACCGTTACTACTAGTATAATGCATTAACTGTCTAAGGACATCATGGGCACAACATAGCCGTTACCGTGCTGACGTGCCGTAAAACAAACTCACTAACTCACTCACCTTCGAATCAACTTGTTAATCCGATCAAAACATAAATAATATCACTTAATGTGACAGAACTCTACCCAAAGAGTATAGCTGGCAATGTGTGATTTTAGTAGTGTTGTAAAAGATAAGACAAGGATGAACTATTTTCTTGCCGTGAAGTGATTCTAAGTCCAGTATGGTCGAATCATGTCTGGTTCGTATCCAATGGAACAGATGAGTAAGTGGGCTACCGTACAACCACTTGGCAAAAACGAGATGTAGGGAGCGTTCAAAACAAAATTAGGAGCTCCTCTACTGCCTAGTGAGTTCTTATTGCGACGTAGTAGAGCTCATCTGCAAAATAAGGTTGAAAGTCGGGAGATCTAAATATACAGGCCCGACGGGGGCTACATCAGCAAAGGAGATATAAATGATCTTCAAGCTTGGACCCTCGACAAGCAACAGAAACTGCCAGACAGATCTGCACCCAGCCCTCAAGTTTCACGACTTTTCAAGACATTTTTGAAAGCTAGTGCACTGCCAGAGTACAACTTTCCATCGAAAACAAAGAAATACCCAGCATTAATTTTTGTACACAAGGAGAACAACCGATATAAAAAACCAACAACAACATGCTGAATGAGTCCCCCAATCTACATTTTGAGGCAGTTTGAAGTTATTATTGGTACGGGCAGAGTTGTTCCCCCAGGAGGTCTCTAAGCCGCGACTGGCTATTCATGTCACCCTCAGACTTCTAGCCCAGAGGGAAAGGGCAACAACTCCCTGATCGTTTACCCCATGTTTTGGACCGAGGCAGCTCCGTACAGCCTGCTGGCTTCAATCTTGACTTTCTATCAAGCTGCGTGTATCTAGCGTAGCATACAACTGCACTAGCAGACCGAAGGACACACACACACACACAGACACACACACAGGCCAGAGGTGCCTAATGCCGTAAAGTGATTCCCCGCTTTCCTTATCCGCCCCTCGACCCAGGGTATGTGGCGCCCCCAACACGGCCCGCCTATTGATTTCTGCCGATCGAACTGGAGGAGAGATCGAAGCCGGGGGTGCTTTCAATAGGGGCGGACTGTGTGGAAGTGTGTGGAAGAATGGGCTAGACCATAATTAAGCTTGCCGAAATGCACATTATTATTTTCTAGTTTTGGACAGAGAGAGAGACATAGAGAGAAGAGAGAACAGAAAGAGAAAGAGATAAATAGATAGATAGACAAAGAGAGAGAGAGAGAGAGAGAGAGAGAGAGAGAGGAGAGAGAGAGA
>RQTK01000624.1:125830-147612 GCA_003991915.1 Elysia chlorotica
GTCGAATACTAAAGGTAACAAAAATAGAGGGGGGGGGGGGGGGGACGCGGTAGCCCTGGGGTAGAACATCGGCTTCCGACGCAAAAGGTACGTGGTTCGAGCCCTGGCAATTTCGCCTCCTACTGGTTGGGTCGGTGTCAGTTTAATGTGACCGGCTGAGACAGGAGTCATGGTATCTCCGCCCTGTCTCGTGTGTGGCAGCACATAAAATTGTCAGGCGTCAATCTTGGGTCCTATCCACAATGTAGCCTATATAGTGCTGATGTCGGACGTTAAACCAAGTGAACTAGGTCATTAACTCACCATTACTATATCTAGGGCCTCCTTATGAATACACCAGTGCTGCACAACGGACATTTAGTCCGAACTCTAACCCAATTAGCGACAGCAAGGTCCTGACTATAGACAAAGAATTACCTTGCGGAATTGTATATAGACAAATTAATGTAAACCACGAGCCTCTCTCCGTGAAGCCATATCCTTGTAAGCAAAACTGAAGAAGAACAAGCGACCATAAAAGTAGATCTAGCTTGGGACAACTCACCTGTTCTTGTAGAATGCTCCAAGGCGTGTCCTTCACCTTGGCGTCCCCACCGGAAGTTCCTGCCGGGTCAGGGCTAGTGTCCAGGGATGCGCTTCTATCCGGAGACTCCTTCTGATATCACACACACACACACACACGCACACACACACACACACGCACAGGCGCACAGTAAGGAAGATAAGGTCAATAAAGGCAACGTATATATATCAAAGAATACATCCACATATAATAAAAAACACGATGAATGAATTTCGATCAATAAAAACATGAACTAACTCATGGAAATAAAAAAAAAAAAACATTGAAAAGAACAATCACTGGTTGTTACTTCACAAACAAGAATTATCTTTTAAAGGTAAAGTCCATTCACATATTTGACACAAACTTTTAGGAATTAGAATTAGAATTGGAAAATTTAATTCATGCAAGTTAGAGTTAAAAGATCGAAATATATTTTGAGGAGAGATGCTGGTTAGATACAGTGTTATGATTATCTAGGTGGAAACAGAGAGAGAGAGAGTGAGTGAGTGAGTGAGTGAGTTACGTGCAAGAGATACAAGTGACGTGCTTGGAGAGAAGCTCTGACTCATGCTGCACAGAGACCACACATGCACTCAGTATGGATCTACACTGAACCAGAGTGGACACAAACACTGACCACAGGGAGTGGACACTAACACTGACCACAGGGCGTGGACATATCCGAGTCCGTGCCGCCGCACAGGTCCAGAGGTAGAAATGCCGTTTTTGACCATCACTCCCGCTGGTCATTCTTGACCCGGTGCCTAGGTGTTGGCCACCTCCCCAGGTGCCAGCGCTCACGAGTGGAACACAGAACACTGAATCGAATGAATTCTATCTTCAAGTGGCATGGTAAAGAAAGTAACGGAGGAATTTGTATCGAGTCAGCGCGCTATTGTATCTCTGCTCTGGCGGGCATAATGGTTGTGTGGCTGTGTTATCAGAGCCCGGGCAGGCCGCGAGAAATGCCAAACAGCCCCAATAACAGATCCACAAGTCACCCACGACTGGCATGAAATCAAACGATTTGTTCGACAAGAGCCGGTCAAAGTGTGGACCTGGAGGCGATCGCATGCTCCAGTGATAGCACCGGGCGCTCTCTTGCTCGCTACATCGGGCGCACGTCTAGGTGCTAGAGCTAGTGAATGAGTCCAGCAACAAACGGCAGAGTCAACAAACAAACAAACCGCTCGGCATTCGGAAATACTTTGCTAGTTGAACAGGCTCCTGACTAACACGACAGACATACAACCCGCCACATGGTTTAGATCTAGACCTGTGTTGGAGGTGTGGCGGCTGAAAGGTCTGCATTGAATTACATGTATTCGCCGAGTTATGAATAAGACCCGTACAAAGTGAGAAAAAAGGAGCAGGGACCGATTGCGCTGAGTTGATCTGGGCATACTTGAGGCGTGAGGCCCTCAAATGGAACAATGCCATTAACAGTAAATATCCACACAGACCGACAAGTTTTTGTCTTTAAGGCATGCCAGACTGATCATCAATACATTGTCTTTCCTCGGCGTAGATTAAAATATAAAAAAAATCTGCAAGTATTGAAAAAGGAAGATAAGTTTGTTTAAAAATGTGAAAAGGAAAAAATAAAAACTGGTAATGAACTTGAGTGGTCAGTGTGTGATAAATAAGAAGTTTGATTTAAATAGAACGATTAACATAAAGGAGAAATGTTATTTCGTTTATGGAGGTACTTGATTACAAATTTAGAGAACAAAAAAGTGAAGACATTTAACTCAAACAATTTGGCGCTAGCAACTTTTGTTCTTGAATGCATTAAACAGATTTGGACAGATTAGTTTAGAATAGAACTATTAAAAGATGGAACCGTCTGAGCGGGATAAAACAGAAAGCTGCTACAAGTTGATCTGACATTGGGCAGAAAAGCTAGTTATCTAAACGTGATTTATTTGTGCTTAAACATGAAATTCTTCATTGTGCAAACTAGGGCCCAGAAGGTCTACTTCCGGCAAAGAGTGACGACATATGTTGTTAGAGAATGCGTCAGTGAGTGGAAGATTTGCGTCAGTGAGTGGAAGGTTAGAGGGTTAACCTACAGCACGCCGGCGTCTAGAGGGTTAACAGCTACCCCGTCACCCACCAGTTGGAGAGATCGCCTAGCCCAGAGGGGCGCCAGTCCGGGTGTGGACGCGCTACCGACTGAGCCACCAGGTCTCACCGCAGTTAGACAGGTGGAGGAGGAAGGTTTAGTAACCTGTGGCCAGAAGGCCCGGGTTCCAGTCCCAGTTGGTTTAGTACAAGATGCCGAGTCAGCCACAGATCTAGACAGGGGAGAGAAGGCGGACACGGAGATGGTTCTGTCCTGGGTGACGGAAAGGGACGTCACTCTCTGGCTAGCGGAGCGCGGCTGCCGTGAGGGGGAGTCTAGTCTAGGCCCGGCTGGGGGTCCACACCTGAATGGACCTGATTGTGATACCATACCGGGGGGATCTGGCGTGGAGACGTTGGTCTTGATGCGAGGGGGATGCGGGTACGCAGAGAGTTTGGGTGTGGGTGAGCTAGATCTATCATCAGAGGTTTTATAGAGATTAGTGTGGGAAGTGTGTAGAGGTGAGGAAGGAACAGTTTTGTTGACTGGGTGACTTGTTTGGGCTGTAGGTGAACTGTCCTTTGTTCTAGAAAGAAGGAAATTTGATTTAGGACTTTTAGCTGTTGTAGAGGGCGGAAAGAGAACTGATTGAGGTTTTGTTACTTTCACCGTTGAAACTGGTAGTGGTTTAGGAGTTATAGCGGTAGAGCCTACGTTTGGTTTGAGTGCGAGACATTTAACATCTTTTGGTGTTGAGCTAGAATGAACTGACAAATTTGACAAGGTGCCGAAGACTGTTGTATCTTTGATAGGATTTGTTGGTGAGGGAGCGTGCTTTTTGGAGGAAGATAAAATGGACAGATTGCTAAAGGCTTTAGAGAAATCTCTATGGGGAGACGGGAAATTGGATTGATTGGTTTGAGACATGTCAGGGGTAGACCCAGGGGCTTCCACGGTTATCCTATCCTCTGGTGTCAATGCTTTCTCTGGCTTGACCAGATCTAGGTCAAGGTCTAACCAGGCATCCATAGCACCAGCATCCGGGCTAGCTCCGGCTGTTCCGGTTATTACCTGGGACGCCACTGCCGCGCGGGGGGTGGACATGGCGGACGCGTCCCCGAAGCTCGGGCTCCGCGCCAGGTTGGAGTCTGAGGCGCTCTTCCAGCCAGGCTGGCCGCCCGCGCTGAGCTGTGCCGCTCTCTGCTGGTGCCCGGCCGACTCTCCAGGGGCTGCAACTCTGGGAGAGGACAGCAGCGACAAGAACGAGTCCTGAGTGCTGTCCCCTTGCTGCATGAACTGGCTGGACTCGAGCCCTGGCCTCTGGCGGACGAGGCTGTCCGCGCTATCGGAGCGCACGCACATGGATCCGGCGGTGAATGCGCGGGGGGAGCTCAGGTTCTCGCTGGACGCGCCCATCCGGAGCAGCTCTGTGGGGCGCGCACCTGGCGGCGGGGGGCGGGTCGGGGCACTGGCAGCCATAGCAGCGGCCAAGCGCTCTACCACTGAGCTCACAGCCGTCGCCTGGGGAACGGAGGTCAGGGACGCGTTGGCCCCCGTGTCCAAGCCGCTATCCAGACTGAGCGTGTGCCAGGGCGGAGACCCCGCGGTCTGGCCGTCGGTCTTGGAGGAGCCAGGCGTGCCGGCTTGGGCTCCAGTGCTAAGCGTCTCACTGCGGCCTTGGGGTAGCGTCGCGGCGCGGGGATAGCGCTGTTGCACAACAGCCTCAGTGGCTGGGATCGAATCGGCTTCCAACAAGCGGTGTCTAGTGATGGCCTCCATCGGCCTGATCTCAGAATCTGCACCATGAGTTTTTAGGGAAAGTGTCGGTCCAGATTGCGCGGGCGCAGAGGGCGAGGGCTGCGCCGTGTGGGAACTTGTGGTCACGGGCGGGGGGCCTGAGCGCACTGATCTGACTGAGGGCGGGGCCGTGGCGTGACCAGAGGTGGACACTGATCCCACGGGGTTCTCCAGCATCTCGGATTGTCTGAAGAAACCGTTCTTGTCTTGGGAGACCCCAGGGGACTGCGACGGCACGGGTTTCCCCGGAGTAGTTTTGTTGGGGGCCCCGTCACTCCAGGTCGGCCTTGGGATCGTGTCCTTCTTGGGGGGCGGGATCTTGCGCGGGAGGTCTAGAGACGCGCCTGGGGAGTCCGGCAGTGGCGACTCCCTCCTCGCAGGGCTGGAGTCCAGGGGAAGGTCAAGGACGTCCCGGCTGCCCGAGGTCACGGAACTGGAGGCCCTGGGCGCGGACAACTCGAAGGTCGGGAGCGTGTCGTAGAAGAGCGGGCTGGAGGCGGGCAGCGGGGAGCCCACGCGGTGCTGGATCTGCGCCGCCGAGAAGTAGTCGTCGTAGGCAGAGCCGGGCAGGTAGTGCTTGCGGAACAGCTTGGGGCTCAGGTGGGCACTGTCCAGGGCCAGCTCTCGGTTCTTCTCACTGACCTCGTTCACCTCGACCTGGTAGCGCTTGATCTGGGCGGCTAACTCCTGAAACACCGGGCGAAACCAGGGCATGCATTACAGGGGGAAAGACGACATGCACGAGTAGGTGCCTGGAACCCAGGGAGGAGGGAAAGACAACATGCACAGGTAGGCGCCTGGTACCCAGGGCGGAGGGGAAGACAACATGCAGTAGTAAGTGCTGGGAAGACGACATGCACGAGTAGGCGCCTGGAACCCAGGGCGGAGGGAAAGACAACATGCACAGGTAGGCGCCTGGTACCCAGGGCGGAGGGAAAGACAACATGCAGTAGTAAGTGCTGGTACCCAGGGGGGGGGGGCAGACAACATGCAGGGGGAGGTGCTGGTACTCAGTGGTACCGCAGGCTTCATGCGGGGCGAGAGGGGGCGAGCTAGATCATGCAGAGTTGAAGACAGAAATAGCATGCAGAGTGGAAGACAGAAATAGCATGCAGAGTGGAAGGCAGAAATAGCATGCAGAGTGGCAGACAGAAAGAGCATGCAGTGTGGACGACAGTTTGTGCGCTGGCTTAGTGGATACATATAAAACCGAGTTATATAACGGAATTATGGCAAAGACCGATCATCGAACTATGCCCCTTATTCCAACAAGCTGATCGTGTTAATCGTTGCTCTACATATTTTTAAACTTTCAAAGTTTTACGCCAGAAATGAGCATACTTGAAGTTGTTTAAATACCAAAGTCCTTATATGTAATTTTCCCTTCCCCGCGTGTGGTTTGTATTTGATCTTCTGAGTTCTGGTATTTAAAACACGTCTACTACGCCTTCAAAGTACCTGCTATGTTTATACATGTAGTGTGAGTTGATTTGAACAAAAGTCGCCAGACTCGCCAAACACTGTGAGTATCCTATACCAAACTACCAACTGATTATAGTTTTACAGTTTGGTTAACCCCAGTACACAATTTGTCTTATAATTCCTTAGCTCGCCCCATGGCCTAATATAAGCACCTTGCTTCCCCAATGTACTTTCTTTGACCTAGGTTTTGAAAACTTTACAAGAGGTCAATGTAACGTCTGGGCAAGAGCACAAACCCGCGACCACGTTAATAGAAAACTTCACAAAGTCATTGACATATGTGGGATGCAATAGAGAGGGGTATGGAGTGACAGAGAGAGGCAGAGAGAGACAGAGAGAGGCGGAGAGAGACAGAGAGAGGCAGAGTGACAGAGAGAGAGGCAGAGAGAGACAGAGGTTAAAGATAATGTTGGTGAGGACGCAAGCGAACATTAAAATGGCTGTGAGTAATTAAGATGGCGCTGGTCACATGGTGTCCTGTCCTTGACTGGACACCCATGACCAAAAACTTTGGCAGAGAACCATAGGCCCGTGTCAAGTGAATTAAACCGTTAAACATAACAAACAGTAAGTGTAACATGTTTTGGATTAAAGTCATAGCTTCAAGCAAACAACAGGTTATTGTATTGTGGTGCCAATGATGCAAGTAGATTCCCCGAGTTATCAGATCGCCAGAAGTTTTAGCCGCTGTAGAGAGCCAAGCGTTAGGACATGTATGGGACATATATGGGACATGTATGGATACACTTTGGTAGACAGCAAGAACAATTCTAGTTGGTAAAGGGCAGTAATTAGTAATAATAATGATGGCAAAAATTGGATTGCCACCCCTGAAAAAAAAGAATTATGTTAAAAAAACAAACAAACAGAAAATCGCATTGTAAATCAATAAGTACACGTTAGGCAAGATATATATACCGAGTAATCATAAGCAACGAAGATTTGAGATTCGAAGCTTAATAAAGACGACAGACAGCAACAATACTAAAAATAAAATAAAAACAAGAACAGAACTTACAATGATCAACAACCTTGAATTTAGCAATAATAACTATCTTCTAAAACATCCCCAAAAAGAGCAATAACAACACTTCCAAGGAAAGCGATTGACCAGCGTTAGAATAGAAATCATTAGAGAAAAAAAAACGAGACAAAAACACAAGCACACACAAAAACAAAAACAAAACAACATTAAACACTGGCAACCACAGAACTGCCAGATAACGAACAACCAACACATCAGTCAGAAACAGGTCCTCGAACAGAAACCTGCAAAAAAACAGACAAGTGACAATACAACAAAAACGTACACTTATACAGCAACAACAACAGCAACAACAACAATAACAACTTACATTCATACGGCAACACCACCGAAAAATAATCAACAACAAGAACAGTGACACAAGACACAGCACAACCAACTCTCGAAAAATCAAGGGCAGCAACTGCTGTGTCGCCGGTGCTCAAGGGCAGACAATCGAGCATAACGTACCCTATAGCGTGTGCGGCTTTAGGCAGAGAATTCTAGCGGGGTGAGAGGCGAAGCGGCTACTGGTTGGGTCTATCTAGCCCTATGACTCTACATTGTTACATTTCTGGTTAATATTGAGTCTGATCTAGTCCTAGGACTCTACATTGTTAGGTTACTGGTTTAATATTGAGTCTGAATTGTCATAGGTATCTATCTCGTTAAGTTACTGGTTAAATCTATGTCTGATTTGTCATAGGTCTCTATCTCGTTAGGTTACTGGTTTAATATTGAGTCTGAATTGTCATAGGTCTCTATCTTGTTAGGTTACTGTTTTAATATTGGTCTGAATGACATAGGTCTCTATCTTGTTAGGTTACTGTTTTAATATTGGTCTGAATGACATAGGTCTCTATCTTGTTAGGTTACTGTTTTAATATTGGTCTGAATGACATAGGTCTCTATCTTGTTAGGTTACTGGTTAAATTTGGATATGACTAGCCAAGACCGTATCTACTCAGTTTTTTTGGTTAGTGTTAATATACTCAGTGGATTAATGATCTAGTTATGACAACTTTATAATGCGTTTTTACTTGAAAGGTTTAGTTACAACAATGGAAAGACCCAATACAGACGGTATTCGACCTAAATGCTTGACCATACAAATGTTATGATAAGAGCGCGCTAAGTTCCGTTTGACTTGCCGCATGACAAAGAATTAGTACCATTGTTATTTAATATGTTAAGCAGTGTTAGAACTTTTGAAAGGGGGTGTTTAATAAGGTTAGTTACATGGCATATATGGATTGGAGTTTGCAACAAAGTGGTAGACACAAGACTGAAGATTGGGTACTTTGAAATGTTGGAGAGATAGCTATAAAATAAATGTAAGCAAAGGATTAAATAGCTACATGAATTTAATAAATGTTAGAGATGGGGTTAGTCAGTTTGAAATACAAGTATTAAGACGAGAGCTACATGTCTAGCTTGGATCAATCTAAAACCTAACAATGCAATCAGTTTGCGTAGGATGGCGGTTACGTTATATTTACAGGATAGTTAAATGACCAAGGCAAGTGGTGGTTAATAGACGTTGCGCCAGTAGAAATAAAATAGTTTTTCTTGAAATGTGATCTCTGATCTAGAAGAGTAAATTGTACTGGTACCCCCCTCTCTTTTTTCCACGTCCAAAAAGAAAGAAAACAAGAGCTGAAAATCTTGAGAGTATTTCATGTTGAAAAGCCGAACAGTAGCCTCAATGAAAAATAATGTCAGCCCACCACTGTGTCACATTCCACATTCCACAGAAAGGTGAGACCACTAACTTTAGATACAATTTCAACTCACACTGAACGATCACGTGAGAATTCTACTGTAACAGGAGCTCGACTGATATATTCGTCTTTTTGATACTAAAGATGGTGAAAGCATCTAGTCTTTTCATCTTGCAAAAAAAAAATAATCCCATTAAAAATATGTTTAGTAAAAATAGAGAAAAAAGCAACAAGTAAAGGACAGGATTACCATAAGCGCAAAGTACATAAAAACGCAAAAAAGATCATAAATTATGTTACATTGCACATTTCCTTTTGAAATTCAATAATGTATGAAGGTCCTAGACTTCACCACTTGGGTTTGCTGATAATAAATTTAAAAAGCCTATTATGTTAGCCTAGAGGAACATACAACACCGTTCACATTATTAATTTCTAAAGTGTTTATTTAAGGTTTGTATTAATGAGTTTAAACATTGGGAAGTTCCCAGAAAACACCTCTGCCTAGTGTAGACCACATACTATGCGACACTGGGAGCGGGACTAGCCAGTTGGTGGACTGTTACAGGACAGGACACAAGAAGGCTGTAGGTACAGGGCTCAGCCAGTTGGTGGACTGTTACAGGGCAGGACTAGCATAGAGGGTTGCTTTGCTTTAGATAACTAGAGGGAGGGGCTTCTTACACATTGAGAAAGCACAATAAACATAACACTTAACAGAGAACAAATGAGAGGCAAACGGGAAAACAAGTGTGGTTAGTCATGAAGAGTGGATAAGTTGACAATATTTGTGTCTGATTTGCAGAGTCAGAAAACATTACTGTGGATAAAGTTGTCTTGAACATGCACAGTTACGACAAACAGAGAATATTAAACTGAAAGTAGAATGTATAGGTTTAACTACATAAATAAAGCACATTTGGAGGAAATTTGTGAACGAACAGCCAAAATGAGTACATTTGGATAACATACCGATATATTTTACTAAACTGTATAAAGATTGTGTATAGTATGTATACTGTGTATCATAAAAATATACAGGAGAGCCTACGTATATACAAAAAAAGAGTTGCACATGATTGTGGAGAGCGAGGCACACCAAACACAGCTAAGTCCACATGGGCAAGATAGATTCGAACCTAGCCCTCCTAGAGAGTGAGCTATGGGTGTTGCTTGGCGACCAGCATCACCACCATCGAGCCTTGTTCCACAAACGCCCATCGCCGAATACACCCCCTCCCCCTTCCCTTCTTGGTAACTCATAAGACATTTAAATCAGGTAGTAAGTCCCCTCTGCGAACAGAGATTCTATCGTGTACTGGGCTAAAGTTCATTGTTAAGTCTGATACTGGTTTAATATTGGTCTGAATTGTCATAGGTCTCTATCTTGTTAGGTTACTGGTTTAATATTGGTCTGAATTTGTCATAGGTCTCTATCTTGTTAGGTTACTGGTTTAATATTGGTCTGATTTGTCATAGGTCTCTATCTTGTTAGGTTACTGGTTTAATATTGGTCTGATTTGTCATAGGTCTCTATCTTGTTAGGTTACTGGTTTAATATTAGGTTTGAATTGTCATAGGTTTCTATCTTGTTAGGTTACTGGTTAAATATTGGTCTGATTTGTCATAGGTCTCTATCTTGTTAGGTTACTGGTTTAATATTGGTCTGAATGACATAGGTCTCTATATTGTTAGGTTACTGGTTAAATTTAGATCTGGTTAATGGATCTAGTTATGACAACATTTACAATGCGTTTTTTTACTCGAGGAATAAAACATTTACAATGCGTTTTTTACTCGAGGAATAAAAGGCTTGGTTAGAACAATGGAAAAACCCAATACAGACTGTATTCGACAGTCTATAATGCGTTTTTACTTGAAAGGTTTAGTTACAACAATGGAAAGACCCAATACAGACGGTATTCGACCTAAATGCTTGACCATACAAATGTTATGATAAGAGCGCGCTAAGTTCCGTTTGACTTGCCGCATGACAAAGAATTAGTACCATTGTTATTTAATATGTTAAGCAGTGTTAGAACTTTTGAAAGGGGGTGTTTAATAAGGTTAGTTACATGGCATATATGGATTGGAGTTTGCAACAAAGTGGTAGACACAAGACTGAAGATTGGGTACTTTGAAATGTTGGAGATAGAATCAAAGGATTAAATAGCTACATGAATTTAATAAATGTTAGAGATGGGGTTAGGAAGTTTGAAATACAAGTATTAAGACGAGGGCTGCATGTCTAGTTGGGTAAATCTAAAAGCTAACAATGCAATCAGTTTTGTGCAAGATGGCGGTTACGTTATATTTCCAGAAAAGTTAAATGACCAAGGCAAGTGGTGGTTAATAAACGTTGCGCCAGTAGAAATAAAATAGTTTTTCTTGAAAAGTTAAGAAATTGATCTCTGATATAGAAGAGTAAATTGTATTGGTTACCCCCTCTCTTTTTTCCTAAGTCCAAAAAGAAAGAAGACACGAGCTGAAAATCTTGAGAATATTTCAAGTTGAAAAGCCGAAAAGTAGCCTAAAAATAAATGTCAGCCCACTGTGTCACAGTCCACAGAAATGTGAGACCACGAAGTTCAGATACAATCTTAACTCACACTGAACGATCACGTGAGAATTCTACTGTAACAAGAGCTCGACTGATATATTTGTCTTTTTGATACTAAAGATGGAGAAAGCATCTAGTCTTTTCATTGTGCAAAGAGAAAATAATCCCATTAAAAATAATGTTTAGCAAAACTAGAAAAAAGCAACAAGTAAGGAACAGGATTGCCATAAACGTACAATACATAAAAACGTATATAGATCATGATATTATTATGTTACATTGTACATCATTTTCTTTTGAAATTCAATAATGTATGTAGGTCCTTGACTTCACCACTTGGGTGTGGTGATAATAACTTTTAAGCCTATTATGTTAGCCTAGAGGAACATATAACACCTTTCACATTATTAATTTCTCAAGTATTTATTTAAGATTTGTATTAATGAGTTTAAACATTGGGACGTTCCCAGAAAACAACTTTGCTTGTATAGACCACATACTATTCGACAGCGGGAGCGGTGACTAGCGGGCAGACAGGACACAAGAAGGCTGTAGGTGCAGGGATCAGCCAGTTGGTGGACTGTTACAGGGCAGGACTAGCGGGCAGGACTAGCGGGCAGGACTAGTGGGCAGGACTAGGGCAGGGGACACAAGAAGGCTGTAGGAGCAGGGACCAGCCAGTTGGTGGACTGTTACAGGGCAGGACTAGCGCGCAGGACTAGCGGGCAGGACAGGTGATAGGGTTGCTTTGCTTTAGATAACCAGAGGGATGGGCTTCTAACACATTGAGAAAGCACAATAAACATAACAGAGAATAAAAGAGCGGCAAACGGGAACACAAGTGTGGTTAGTCATGAAGAATGGAAAAGTTGACAATATTTCTATCTGATTTGCAAAAGTCAGAAAACATTACTGTGGAAAAAATTTATCTTGAACATGCACAGTTACGACAAACAGATAATATTAAACTGAAAGTAGAGTGCATAGGTTTAACTATATAAATATAGCACATTTGGAGGAAATTTGTGAACGAACAGCCAAAATGAGTACACTCGGATAGCATAACGATATACTGTACAAAACTGTATAAAGATTGTGTATAGAATGTATACTGCGTATCATAAACATATACAGGAGAGCCTACATACATGACACAAAAAAGAGTTACACATGATTGTGGAGAGCGAGGCACACCAAACATAGCTAAGTCCACACGGGCAAGATAGATTCGAACCTAGCCTTTCTAGAGAGTGAGCCATGCGTGTTGCTTGGCGACCAGCATCACCATCATCGAGCCTTGTTCCACAAACGCCCATCGCCGAATACACCCCCTCCCCCTTCCCTTCTTGGTAACTCATAAGACATTTAAATCAGGTAGTAAGTCCCCTCTGCGAACAGAGATTCTATCGTGTACTGGCCCAATGTTCATTGTTAAGTCTGGCATCATTCAAATTAATTTGAAATGCATTGTCTCTTTCTATACCCCACGATACATTATATAACACGTCGCATTCATACACCATTGCCCATAACACAAGCATAGAATATACTCGTTCTTGTTTGCATATATACGCTTCATTACTATGTCTTGAGAAAATGTGTTGAGAATCTCAGGACCAAGACAAGAGCAATGCTGAGGCTGGCAGAGCAACACGCAAGAGGCACAACTCTGACCACACCCTAACGCTAGAATTCTCTGGTATCTCGCGGGGAACTCATGGAGATGTGGCAGTGTTTGAATGTGTTGGGAGGCAGTAGCTGCGTGTAAGTATAGCGTGTGTGGGTACATGTGTGTAAGTATAACGTGTGCGTGTGTAGGTACATGTGTGTAAGTATAGCGTGTACGTGTGTAGGTACATGTGTGTAAGTATAGCGTGTGCGTGTGTAGGTACATGTGTGTAAGTATAGCGTGTGCATGGGTCGGTACGTACATTATGCTCGGCCATCTGCTGCTTGAGCGCGCCCACACTGTCCGCCATGACGGGCGAGGAGAGTAGCTTCCCCTGACAGTCCAAGATGGCGGCGTTGAGCTGGTGGAGGCGGGCCTCGTACGTCGCCTGCTGGGAGACCGCCAGGCGCAGGCTGTCCGTCTGCTCGCGGGCAGCCGTCTCCAGCAGCGCCATCTCGGACAGCAGGTGACCCCCGGCGGTCAGGTCAGCCCCAGGGGTCAAGGTCGCCGAGACTGCTTCCGGGTCATGGGTGGCGACTTCCTGTGCCCTTGCCCGGTTCTTGACGACATCCTCCAGGAGGCGCTGTGGAAGACAGTCAGAGGTCAGGTTTATGTCGGAGTTGCTAGAATGGCTGTGTACGGACAGTTGGGGGGGATTCTGGTCTTTCAACAGAGATCAGCAAGGCATTTTATGGTAGGAGCATGCGTGATACAATATATAATGCTTACATTAAACTGCCATGCTTTTTTTTCTCTCTCTGGCTTCAGGTTTTTAACTTCTGGTTTGGTTCGATACAATTACACTTTTAATTTTATATATCTGGGCGAGTAGCAACAATTTTAATAGACTCACTATTATATGGAATCTTAGCTTACTTATGTGATCATGATGCCATTCAAATGGTGGAGAATTAAGTGTTTTGCTTCTATCCATAATTTTATTGATGAGATATAATGAACTTAACTAGCCATCATTTAAAGTAATGTAAACAATTTATGAGTGATAGTTCTTTGCAAATATTCTTGAATTTAACCATTTATTACAAAAAGTGTACTAAATTTTTGTTGTAGGTCGCCTAGTCAACCAAAGAGATGTACACGACTGTGGCATACTGAGAGGCATATTTAAGCAGATAAGAGATGTTAACAACGTGTACTGTACACAGGCATTGCTCGATCAGTTAGCGTGTGAGTGAATGTGTGTGTGTTATTAAACAAAGTCTAAGGTCAGTTCTGAAATGGTTATAGTGATCGTTAGAAATCAACAATCTGAAGAATACTAGGCAACAAAAGCAACTGAACGATTTAATACATTATGAAACCATAACGTTAATCAAACATGAAAAAAACAAACAAACAAAGAAATATAACAAAAAATCAGAGTTAGTTAAAACAATTGGTTTCCGAAAGTCCCTTTAACAGTGAGCATTCCTTGTTTTGTCAGTAACAGAGCGAGTTTTTCAACAAAACGAAATAATATAATAAAAACAAAATGAACAAAACGAATGGCGAATCTTGTGGAAAAGGTAATGAGGAATTGATACTCTTCTTAATGCGCGGCGTCTAAGATGATACTGCTGCAGCATGGCGCTCTTTTAGTTTTACTGAAACAGAAAACGTCAGTTCAGTCCTGTAACATTTCAACTACAATATATTTTCTAAACCAATTGAGCATTGTAGAGAACAATAATGATAGGAAAATATCAACATGGACAATAACAAGATTTGTATCGAGGTGAATATCACACAGGTCCAGCTGTAGAGGAAAACACACAAATAATGCATACAATTATCCACATGTACATGTAATGATAATCCTAGTGGATAAACGTATTTAGTGTAAGTCACAGGGTAAGAGACACCTAAAACATTTCCCCGCACAGAGAGTAAAGACCTGGCGTGGACGGAGAGACAGCCTTACCCTGGACAGAATCTCTGGGCTGGACACGGGCTGGTAGTCCTCCCGCCTGTCTACGTACTGACCGCTTAGTGACCAGTCCTTGTGACCACCCGGTGACCAGTCATGACCAGACCGGACTGGCGGGTCTGTAGTCCCCCCTCCATCGCCGCACACATCTGGGTCCACAGTAGAAACTATGATACCCGAACCACCGACAGCTCCGTCTAACACATCTGAAGTACTATCACCCCGGCCACCATGGACGCTCAGTTCTGTTAACGAATCCGCGGAAAGATGTCCGGTCTGGGCCAACTCTGAGCCAGCCAGTTCACGCGAATCTCGACCCCTGTTCTCTCGCCGCTCCTCACACATCCCCACAGCTTTCCCGCTGTCCACACTCCCCAAGGACGGCGTCTGTTTCTTCTTCTTTTTCTTCTTCCTTTTGCCGCCTCTCCGCTCATCCGGGTGGTCGGGTTCCACAGCGGCTAAGGGCTCCACCACAGGGCTGGGTTCGAGTCCTGGTGAGGACGCCCTTGGCTCTTCCACTGCCATGTCTGCAGTAGTCTCACTGTCCGCTGGAAGGCGCATGTGGCGATCTTCTGTATCATATCTACTCTTGTCGTGTGGTTGACAACCATCCTCATTGTTATTATTGCTGTTGGTAGCATCGCCTGTGAGGTCTGGCTCCACCTCAGCCCCTTCAGTTTCCGGCCCAGAGAGTGGCGCACTCCCAGCATCCGGGGAACTTCTCTCAATATCTTCCTCAGATGGAGTCGCGGCGAATGTCTCCACTGGATCCTCGTCGTCGATGTAAATTCTGATGTCTCGTACAGACACGATATCCACGTCGCTGAAAAGGTCTTTGATCAGAGCGTCCAGCTGGCGTCCGTCGTCGGCGTGAATAGTGTGGATACCACCGTCGTCGGCGTGACTAGTGTGGATACCACCGTCGTCGGCGTGACTAGTGTGGATACCACCGTCATCGGCGTGAATAGTGTGGATACCACCGTCATCGGCGTGAATAGTGTGGATATCACCGTCATCATCTGCATTGTTGTCACCAAGAGCGTTATTGTAACTAAGTTCTGGGGTTTTACCATCCATGGTCTCGTCATCACCATGACCTGCTTTGTCATCTTCTAAAATCTTTTGCCTATAATCATCATCATGATCTGCGGTGTTACCATCTACAGTTTCGTTATCACCACCATTATTTTGTTCACCACTGTCGTCTGCATTATTACTATCGATAGCATTGTCGTCATCATATTTAGTTTCGTTGCCAGTATCCCCATCAGCAGTAAGGGTCGTCTCGCCATCACGGACATCTACATCTTCAGACCGAATCGTCTCGTCACCAGTAAAATCTTTAGAGTCATCATTTGTATCTGTAACCACACTATCTACATTATCGTCATTTCCACCATCTGCATCGACAGCATCACCGCATGATTCTCGGATGTCCTCAACACATGTAGCAGGGAGACGATATCCCACGTGACTTGCAGAACTGGTCGGATCTCTGACACGGCGCACTATTGTTGGTCTCTCCAGCATAAAATCACAATACATTTCCTTCCTGTCCACAGAATGGTCACTTGACGATACTGAAACACCATGGTGGATGTTCGCGGTCTCGTCAAAGTTAGAGCTTTTATTTTGCACATTTCCCTGCGGGATCTCTGCAAATGTTGAAGAAGGCAGGTCTTTCAACTCTCCCGCGCGCAATTCCTCTGCGATATTAATAGAACTTGATTTAGTATCTACACTTGAAGTTCTTGAATCTGAAGCTGTAACCATTTTCGCATCCCCCTTTTCTCTGTCCACATCGCCATCAACAGACCCCAACGCTGTTTCTTCTTTTATCTCAGAAGTCGCTTCCGCTTCTGGTATAGCAACTGTCTTTTTACCTTTTCTACCTTTCTTTCTTTTCTTGTTCTTTCCTTTCTTGGGCCAGAGCAGCGGGTTTTCCTCTGTGTCCGGAGACTGGTGCAGGTGCACCTTCGGACCCTGGTCGCCGTGAGAAGCTGAGGCGGCGCCGACAGATACCGACATGGGGTTGTAACTGCCCTCATGCTGGTCCTCGCGGCGCTCTGTCCCAGGGATGTCTACAACCGGCTTGACGGCACGAGAGCGGTGATCACCCTCCTCGCCCCAGGCAATGCTATGTCTGGCAGCAAGGACGCCTCCACTGGGAACACCTGCAGCATCACGAGGTGCACGATGGTCCCCGCCAGATGTTTCGGCCCCAGAGGCTGGCGCAGCGTCCCCCCCCCACCTGGATGGAGCGTCACATTTGTTGCCAGGCCGGAGATCCGAACACCAGGGGCAGCGTTGTCCGCAGCAGAGACTTTGTCTAAATCAGCACCGACGGCGACACAGGTGAGGTCAGTCGACATGTCTTGCTTATCTGGGGAAACAATAAGTACGGCTTCTGGGTCGGCGGGAACACTGTCAATTTGATCAGGAGCATCTTGTATATCAGCCAGAACAACGCCAACTCCTGCATCCGAACTCTTAGTATCTGTATCTTCAGGGGCAAGCTTGACTTGTTCAGGGGCAACCTTGACTTGTTCAGGGGCATCTTTTGTATCAGTGAGAAGCACGTCTCGAGTTTCAGAGTGAAAGTTTGATGTATCAGCGAGGACAACACAAACGTCGGCACCGACATTTTCTGAACATTCCAGCCCTGCTCGGTCGATGTTTTTAATCTCCCCAACTTCCCCCACGTTGATGACTTGAACAACACCATCACTAGGCCTGACCCGGCTGTCTTCGCGATCAGCAGCATCGGAAGTCGAATCCATGGCTACATTTTCTATTTCGTCCACTGGTTGGCTCACACTCACAGCGCGCTTCCTGCGTCTCGCCTCCACCTGCTCATCTTCTTCGTCTCTGACGTCCACTTTGTCACTCTGGTCAACATCTGTGTCTGTGGGTCTGGGCGGGTCACTTTGCGGACACTCCACACTGCCTGCCTGAGCTGGGTCACCGTCACCAGCGGCAGGTAAGTCAGACATCCAGGTGGGCCCAGTATCAGCTCGAGTCCCCGGGTCGTCTCCCCCTGGCTTGGTGAAGCGTCTGTGAGGTTTCAGGATGCGCCGGCGTCCTTTCGACACGTTAAGAAGCACGTCACCCTCGTGACCTTGAGAGTGCAGCAGCAAGGTCGCCGGGTCTACAGCAGCGTCCTGGAGTAGCCGAGTCAGATAGTCCTGGGAGCTGTCAGGGGTCGTGACGTCACTTCCTGCCTCACCAGAAACGTCCTTTACTTCTTCTAGAGTTACCGAATCCAAAGACTTCTTCCTACCATCTCCAGGTAATTGGATAGCCTCTGTCGACTTAGAGTCTGGAATTTCTTGACGCTTTTCTTCACTGGAGATGAGAGAACCTCCAGCCTCACCCGCATCTTTCACGCCTGCATCACCGACACCATATCTATTGTCTGGGTCTTCTATTGTACCAAACGTCTCAGATTTCTCAGACACAATAATGTCTTTATCATCCTGAACTTTTGAACTAATTCTGTCTAGCCCTGACGCTATCTGTACCAAGCACTGATCGGCTGGAATCCCCAAAGTCCGACTCCCCCACTCGCCCCCCTCTGTGCCGGTCATGAGATGGTCTCTGGTCTCCGTGCTAGGTCCACCTGGTGCCGCGGTTTCTTCGCTGTAACTCTCTTTTTGTTCTGTCTTGCTTTTCTTCTTCTTTTTGTGTTTCTTTTTCTTCCTACCTGCCAGTGGCGCAAATTCCTCGTTTTCAAAAGTATTAGTATCGTCAACAGGTATACATTGTTTCACGTCACTGTCGGCTGCAGTGGAAAGATCTGGGCTTTCAGCGGGAGTAACAGCGGCCCTAGCAGTGCTGTCCCTTGCTGGATCTGGTAACCGGGAGGGCACAACGGCTGCAGACTTCCTACTAATCTGGGGCGATTGGTCAACATCTTGTATGTATTCTTCTCTCCTGTCCACATATCTCGCCCCCACCGCAATTTGGTTACCAGCGTCTGGAAATGGGTCAGGTTCTGCAGGTGATTTCAATTTATCGACATCATCAGAGGGTGATTTAAATCTTTCGACATCATCAGAAGATGATTCTAATACACCAACATCACCAGACGGTGATTCTAATACACCAACATCACCAGACGGTGATTCTAATACACCAACATCACCAGAGGGCGATTCTAATACACCAACATCACCAGAGGGCGATTCTAATACACCAACATCACCAGAGGGTGATTCTAATACACCAACATCACCAGAGGGCAATTCCACAGAATCTCTGAACAAACTCCTGCCATGTGTGCGCTCTTTGTCGCTTGCATCTCCAGAATCTTCTGACGTTCTCAGGAACTGACTTCCATCGCCTGCGCCCGTGACTTTCCTACCCGGAATGTCCATCGAGGATACGAACGTACCACCCTTCCCTGATCTGGACAAGGCCTGAGAGTTCGGGGAGACCCATGTCTGGCTGGAGACGGTCACGTGCGGACCGGCATTCCCCTGCCGTGCGCTGACAAACCTGGGCTGCAGGGGCGAGGCGTGCTGACCAGACAGGTAGTGGAAAGCCTCGGACCTCTCACAGCGTGATGACCCGCGTGGCGTGCTGTGCAGAGGACCAGGTGGCGCCGTGTGTTCCGACCCGCTGTCTCGGTACGAGCTGTCCCAATCGCTGGCGTACATGGAGTCGCCGGTGTCCACACACGAGTCGAACGAGCTGCTGGTCACAGCGGTATCGATGGAGAGGTCACCGCTCCAGTAGTCGCCGGTCTCGGTACCGTCCACTGAGGACCCAGTCCAGGATCCCCCTACAGGACTGGTCAGCATGTCCACCCTGGCCCCGCCCTCTGGGTCAAGCTCAGTCTCCACAGTCTTGCCCCATATCACGTTGATCTCTGACACCTGGTTTTGCCCCGCCTCCTTTTTGTCTCCACCAATGGTAATGTCCAAGGTTGACGTGTGAATGGCTTCCAGGCCGGACAGATCTTCCCGGTCCACTTCGATGGTCTTCCGTCTCTCTAGAAGGCGGTCGGCGAACTGACTCTTCCTCCCGTCCTCTCCAATGCTGAACGAGCGCTCTAGCCTCCTTACCACCCTCACTCTGCAAGTATGCCCTGCCGCCCCAGCCCCACCACAGTCATCGACTAGTCCCAATGTTTCAGCTACAGAATCATCTCCAGTTCTTTCGCTCCCGGCCTGATCTTGATCACGTACAGCACCCTCTAGATGAGCGCTCAGCTCCGCGGTGTTTGAATCTGGACTAGACCTGCCCCCCGCAGCGACCTGCTGTCCCCACCCAAACCTTCCACTTCTGACCACGATCTTTGCTTTTGGCTCCGTGTCCAGATCCAAGGTCCTCTCCCACCTCTCTGAACTGGCGAACTGCGCAGGCCGCTCTCGGGGGTCAATGTCCGCACTAGAGGGACACTCGTCGCCGCATGCATGTACGTCCTTGACACTGTCAGTCTCACCCGCATCCACACCTGCATCCACACCCGCATCCACACCTGTCACGAACGCTTCTTCAACATCTGCAACATCCGGGTCCAGACCTAACATGAGCGCTTCTTCTGCCCGTAACTCTCTGTCATCCACACCTGCACTATCTATGTCCAGATCTATCATGAAAGCCCCCTCTGTCCTGGACTCTCTGTCATCCACACCTGCAACATCCGGATCCAGACCTAACATGAACGCTTCTTCTGTCATTAAATCCTTGCTATGTACACCTGAAGTATTCACATCCAGACCTATCATGAAGGCCCCCTCTGTCCTGGACTCCGCGCTATCAGGGTCTATCCCAGCCTCGTGTGGTTGCTCACTGTCTATGTCCCCACGATCACCCAGAGCTATGTCTGTGTCCAGGCTCAATGTTTCAGCCGAGTGAGGTTGTAGGCCGCCTCTCTGATTCTGTACAGCAGTAGGGATCTCACCAAGCATGCCCTCCCAGTAGGCGGTCCATGCGATCTGGACATCTTCGCCATGTGCGGCCACCTCCTCATCTTCCTCCCCCTCCTGGGCCTCCCCTACGTCTCCGCAGAACACCACCAGTCTCAAGCCCTCGTCTCTATTCCCACTGACCCCGGCCACCTCCTCATCCTGTATCTGCTGACCAGCGCGGGTCATCTCCCTGTGATCATCGCCTATTTGACCAGTGCGTCCCTCACAGGCCAGACCGGGCGCCAGGAAGCTGTGGGTCCCCGCCCGCCGGTGAACTAGCCTAGGGCGCTCCGCCGACAGTCCTTGACCCCGACCTTCACCTGTGACCTCTGTCCTCTCCCAGCGGTCAACGTAGCGCTCGGAATCTCCTCCGTCCGCCATTATTGCACACACCGGAAACGGAATTCCTTTCACTTAATTTAAAACGGCAGTTATCGGGATCAAAATAATGTATAAATCCATTGGTAGACTTTTCAAAGAACGAATGGAATATTTCGTAAATGAAGCACTGTTTATATCAATCATACTTTACTTAA
The DNA here is from genome assembly GCA_003991915.1 of Elysia chlorotica. Classification (NCBI taxonomy): domain Eukaryota; kingdom Metazoa; phylum Mollusca; class Gastropoda; family Plakobranchidae; genus Elysia; species Elysia chlorotica. Next base: position 147,092 of record RQTK01000624.1, read on the forward strand.
CACACGTAGGATCTGTTTTTTGTGTGTCTGTGCCAACAATTCAAGATATAAAATCATTGCAATATTAACCTAGCCACGAGAACAACACACGCACTTCAGGAATGACTAAACAATCTAAGAGGCTCTATCGAACGTTCTGATGGTAGACTTTGCCACTGGTTTAATACATAATCTAAACAGAAGAAAATATATGGAATTAATTTGATATATAATGCTCTAGCGACTACCACAAGGAGACGCAACTTAGGAAATAAAAACAAATTCGAGCTAACTAACTGCCTGTATTACTGCGCAGCGCGTGTCAGCACGCAAGCTAATATTGTGTGTCGGACAGAAACAGCCCAACCCACACAGAAGTCTGCTCTAAGCCCCCACACACAGAGTCTAACAATATCAACAGCTTTTTCCCACACACAAATAGGGCATCAGTAACCCCCACACTACCCAAACACAAGAGAGAGAGAGAGAGAGAGAGAGAGAGAGAGAGAGAGAGAGAGAGAGAGAGAGAGAGAGAGAGAGAG
>RQTK01000624.1:167400-197784 GCA_003991915.1 Elysia chlorotica
GAGAGAGAGAGAGAGAGAGAGAGAGAGAGAGAGAGAGAGAGAGAGAGAGAGAGAGAGAGAGAGAGAGAGAGTTAGAGAGGTAGGGAGAAAAAGACAGAAATAACATAGTTGAAAGTACTGGTGCGGATTGCCAAACCCTGGAAAGACAAACAACAGCAGGGAGGGTGACAATCATGCCTGGGCCGCAGCACTGTCAACAGTTAACAGTCAACAGTCGACAATCAACAGTCAACTGTCAACAATCAACGCTAGTCAACAGTCAACGGTCAACAGTCAACAGTCAACAAACAATCAACAGTCAACAGTCAACTGTCAACAGTCTTCACGTCGCGAGGTCAGGCCCGCTCGACTTAATTTCACGTCTCTCCAGTTGGAGATTTTCAAAGTGAGACTTTGTTTATCCTGGGGGAAGTCCGTAGATTTCGCTCTTAAAAATGTTAGCAATAATGCACAATAGCGTGCAGTGGCAAACCAACACTAATAGAAAGATTGAAGTGCGTGTACGCTGTATAAACAAATCCTGCTGCATGCACTGGGAAAGATATATCCCTACAGAAAATAAACTTTTTTTTTTCATCTATTGACACTTGGTCGAGAAGCGGGAGCAAAGAGAAACTTTCCGGAAAAAAATGCAGCGAGATCTAGAGACAATACACGGCGTAGATATTTTAACCTGCGTTCTGTTTAAATACAATCCACCGCATTGAACTTCCCCGACGACAAAGCTCCTGAGTCTGGCCCAGTCTGTGGGCGGCTCCCCCCGACTTTCCCGCCCATTGTTGGCGGGGATCGCTCAGTGAAGGCCCCGGGGACCCCGGTCTGCCGCCCCAGTGTTATACACGCTGACGTCCATACACCCAGACACAGCCACAATCATAACACGCTGCCACAATCCTCAACAGCTAATCGATAAAGCTATGATCGATACAGTTCGATTTCTCTTTGATTGGAATAGACCGCATTTGCTGATAAATCTCCCCGTATGAATAGAACATCACATGAATTCAAATGGCACAGTCAAACCATGTCAAACAATATCCAGTGAAGGATGTTATGACTATTGGTCAAAAAACTGAATCACGAAACGACTGAATGACTGGTAAATATAACACCATATTGGTTATGTATCTGGTAGATATCACACCATACTGGTTCTGTATCTGGTAGATATCACACCATATTGGTTCTGTATCTGGTAGATATCACACCATATTGGTTCTGTATCTGGTAGATATCACACCATATTGGTTCTGTATCTGGTAGATATCACACCATATTGGTTCTGTATCTGGTAGATATCACACCATATTGGTTCTGTATCTGGTAGATATCACACCATATTGGTTCTGTATCTGGTAGATATCACACCATATTGGTTTCTCTCTCTCTCTCTCGGGGGATAGGGGCATATCATCACTGGCCTCAAAAGTCAGCTGGACATTCAGGAGGTGAGACATTCATGGAAGGCAAAGTAAAGGGGGGTCACTCGTATGAGGTAGAGGAAGGGGGCATCTCTGGGTGTAGCCATTCTCTAGAAACAGATGTGTATATATGTGTGTGGTGGTGTGGTCTGGACTCTAGATATATGCGGGGTAGTGTGGTCTGGACTCTAGATATATGCGGGGTGGTGTGGTCTGGACTCTAGATATATGTGTGGTGGTGTGGTCTGGACTCTAGATATATGCGGGGTGGTGTGGTCTGGACTCTATATATATGCGGGGTGGTGTGGTCTCGACTCTAGATTGGGCCATGGTCGCTTGAATCACCCAGCGTGGAAAGTATACAGCATATTGTCCCGGAACACCCGGCGTGGATTGTTGCTAGTTCATGCGCACTGCCGCAATCTGAGGTGTAGATAGATGTAGTTACTTGCTGAAACTAAGTTGTTAACTTTAGGCATAGATAGCTCTATGTTGATGTTACCTCGCAAAATTAGGTGCGGATAGTTTCTACTTGATGCTAGGTCTCTACACATATAGCTCTCATTCAGATGTATTTTTTCCTATTCTTGTGTTTTTTATGTATACATTCTGATTATCGCCTGGTTATTTTATATCGCATAACTTTAAATCATTTATACTTTTGTTTCAACGTCATTATCTCCCGGTAAAACTTGTGTATGTTGTGTGTTCTATATTTAGATTTGTAAGTTGTGTTTTGTTGTATTTGCACGCATTTTGACGCCCACCAGCCTGTTGCAGGTAAGAGGGTTAAGGCAAAAGGTTTCAGAGACCACCCGCCCTGGTCAAAATATGTTTAAGTCTTGTTCTCTAACTGACTGGACACTGTCCACTTGTGTTCTCCCACAGAAAGTCTACAGGTTCATGTTGACCCGCCTCGAGCCGGACAGTCTTCCCATTCCGGGTAAAATGTTATAGAAATAGAAAGGAACTGGAAGCTTAAATAGTTTTATGACGCTAGGTTTTACTGCACGATAAAATAGGCTTTAACTGAGTTTCGAACCGCTGACCAAACAAAGCATAATCCGCCTGAGCTATCCGGCCTATCAGTGATACAGAACCAATATGATGTGATATCTACCAGATACAGGAGAGAGAGAGAGAGAGAGAGGGTAGAACTAGACATGTTATGGAAGATAACAGAGTGATAAATAAAAGTGAGAGTGGGGACGGAGGTACAGTAAAACAGTACAAAACATAACAAAACAACAACAACAACCCCCCAAAACAAAACAAGATAAAACCAACAACAACATACAAACAAAACATACATACACACACGAACAATCCAACAACAAAAGAAAACACGAACATCGTATTCTGTTCCTCTAACAAAGGGAGGGAATACATCTTAGAGGACCATGAAGACGGCACGACGAATGAAATAAAACCAGCAACGATAGAACCGATCCGAGAAAGAAGACTTTAGTGTACCGGCAAAACCGATCATCAACACTCCAAGACAATTATTGTACACGGCCCAACTGGCGGCGAGTTTAACGTGAAGCTCTGAGGCCCCCGCAGTTTAAATATCCATCAGGACATAAAGGCTGGCGACCCTTTGTGTCGCGGGGCGCGATCTGATCTGACAATTTCATTATTTCCTCAGGTAGAGTTTGAACCTGCTGACAATGAGCAGGCGAGACGCATTGTTCTCCGACTGAGCCCTCCGAACACCCACCCGCCCCAAGTGACCACACCGCACTGGTGTTAGTGTCAATAGCCCGGATCTGTTTGTATGTGAGATTAGGGAAACAGCAAAATATCTTCACCGACTAGATCGGCTGGTCAGACATGGCTGCAGGTAATAATTTCTTCATAGGCTGGCAAGACATGGCTGAAGGTAATACTATCTTCATAGGCTGGTCAGACATGGCTGCAGGTAATACTATACTTTCTTCATAGGCTTGTTTGGCGAGGGTTCCTTAAGGATAAAGCCTTGGATTCTTACCTGTACATTGGGCGCACACTATATTTATAATACAATTCCATAGAAGTACTGACGGTGTCATACTTCCACATGATTGAAGCAGAGAAAGGAAGAGAGAGAGAGAGAGAGAGAGAGAGAGAGAGAGAGAGAGAGAGAGAGAGAGAGAGAGAGAGAGAGAGAGAGAGAGAGAGAGAGAGAGAGAGAGAGAAGAGAAAGAGAGAGGAAGAGGAAGGAGGGAGAGAAAAAGAAAAATAACAGCAAGAGAGACAGAATGCTAAGAGAGAGAGAGAGAGAGAGAGAGAGAGAGAGAGAGAAAGAGAAAGGGTTACTTTTGTGAAGAATTATGTTGACATCCAAAAGTCATTGTTTGTATGCTGCAATGGTCGCACATATGTCTTTTTAAAGATGCCAACACTAAGTTTATTTCTGCCAAAGCACAGACACTTGCCACCCACCTATAAAAAAATTACGTTAGCTTGTTGTCACCGACCGAATAAGGGCAGTGAATGAAATTTCAAGCGCTTGAAGAGTAGGTATTAATTCGGCTCTGTTAAAACGAGAATTAGAAAATAGTTCGGTGGAGTTAACGATGTGTGTTTGCTCTCTTCGACTTTGGTTGGTCTACTCCAACCCGCCTCTGCTGATAAATGCTTTCCACTTTTGTCTCTCTTGGTGGCCACAGAGTTTTGTCCCCCTGCCATTTGATAATCCCCCTTTGATCCTTCAGGGTAGTCAAACGTCAGGAGAGGGGGAAACACCAATCCAGTAAATTACATAAAGATTGATGTCGACTTTCCCCTTTACTTTTCAATTCGCCTGCCTTTCACCCGACCTCAGTTCTCTCTATCTCTCTTTCTCTCTCTCTCTCATTATCTCTATCTCTTTTCTCTCTCTCCCTCTCTCTCTATCTCTCTCCCTCTCTCTCTCATTATTTCTATACCTTTTCTCTCTCTCTCTCGATCTCTTTAATCTCTCTCTCTATCTCTTTAATATCTTTCTCTCACTAACTCTTTCCCTATATATCTCTTTCGTCTGCCCCCCCCCCCCACCTTTAAAGTCTAAATCAACTAATCAGCATCAGTCTTCGAGCGAAAACAAATATAAAACAAAACCTCTTGGCACATACAATGCTGTCTATTACAGTAGAAACGACTACCCTCTCCCCTTTCTCTACCTCCCACCTCTCCCTCTCTCACAACCTCTCCATCTCTATCTCTCTCTCAGTCTTTCACGGTGGTCCAGGGGTAGAACATCGGCTTCCGACGCAAAAGGTCCCGAGTTCGAATCCTGGCTGATGGGTTCCCTACTGGTTGGGTTGGTGTCAGTATGATGTGACCGGCCTGTCTCGTGTGTGGCAGCACATAAAATTGTCAGACATCCGTCTTGGGGCTCGTCCACAATATAGCCTATATAGTGCTGCTGATGGACGTTAAACCAACCAAACTTCTCTCACCCTGCCACCATTCCCTCCCTACCCCGCACCCTGCCCCCGATCCCCACTGACCTGATGGTCGTCCCTGGCTTGGGGCAGACGGACTGCCCTGTCCTCCAGCTGACCACTGGCTCGCCTCAGCCAGGCGGACACGGCGGCCAGCAGCCTGCGGAACTCTGCGCGGTCCTTGTGCAGGCGCAGTAGCCTCCCCTCGTGCTGTGTCAGCGCTTCCTCCACCTGGCCCTCCAGGCCACACACCTGGGACAGTTTGTCCTGGACCTCAGCAGGCAGCTCGCGGCCCCCAGATCCGTACAGAGATTCCAGGGAGGCCATCAGGGCCGCCACTCCGGCCATGCGGTGCCTGAGCTCTACACCAGACAGCTGGAATTAAGTCAACAGTTAAGTCAAATTGTGTAAAACTTTAGTCATGCTCCTACCTGTAGAACTAAAGCAACTGAGTAAAATGTGGGACACCAATATTTTTTAATTAAATATTTTTCAATTTTCTGAAGGCTTTAAAGCAGAAAACCCAGTTTCGACTTGAGAATTGATTTTCGTAGCTGGTGAAATTTGTCTACAGGGACAGGGATTTACATGCTGCTTTTGCCATTTCAAGATTCTAACACTCATGCGACTTGTTCATCTGTCACACACCAACGAAACGGATTCCATCTCGTCCTGATCTTTACTCCTCCAAAAAAGCACTCTCTTTCAATCTTCAGCCAGAGAACATCACAATAACTTCCCTCCAATCCCCCAAATGGCCAACATGCCTCCCCATCTCTCGCTCTGCCCTCCCCCCCCTCTCGCTCTGCCCTCCTTCCCCCTCTCGCTCTGCCCTCCTCCTCCCTCACCTTGTTCCAGGACAGGCCCTCCTCAGCAGTGACGCCAGAGTCGTTGTTTGCCTGCAGTGACGTCAGAGTCTCTGCTAGCCAATCAGAACATTCGCTCAGCTCGGCCAGGGCGGACTGCCTGACGTCTGCTTCCTCCTGCAGGGCAGACGAGAGTTCCTCCACCTGCTTGACCAGCCTGGCCCAGGGGATGATGGGAAAAATTAAAGATCAGCTGGTCAGTCACTCTCAGCTTAGGGTTATTGATTCACAGGTTTTAGTTTTACATTGTTGTCCTCTTGTGGTGATCATATTTTCTTGGTGGTTTATTTACTGTCTTAAAAAAAAACCCACAACAACAGCAACACAACAAACTGAACTGCTGCATATTGAAAATTCACAATGCCAATTACATGTCTCTGTCGCCTAAATGGTACATCTTTGAAAAGTGTCAACATCCCTATACCTCTTTAAAATATCATGACATTTGCTATTTGTTTTTACTCTTCTATCTCCGTCGTTTACCATTAGCCAAGCTGAAGGCTATGAACAACTAACAAATGAAGTGATAAACAGTATGAAAACTTTTAGTGAAAAAAAGCCTGAGACAAATCAGAACTATTTCCCCATCAACATCTGTAGGACAGGCAACTCAATCAAGAGTTATCTGCATCAGCAAGTACAAGGTCCAAGGTTCGAATCCCAGCTGGTATAGGACTCTCTGAGACTGATAGCCGAAAAGCTTGATCTAACGAGGAATGCCAAGAGTTATCTGCCATCACACATAACCGAAAGCTTGATCTAACGAGGAATGCCAAGAGTTATCTGCCGTTGCTGACCTGTGGTACTGCTCCAGCTGCGTCATGAACTGCCCCTGCGACACGACCTTCGCCTCGGCTGTGGGCAGCGCCCTCTGTAGGTCCGCGCTGGACGTCTGCAGGCGCGACACCTGGGGCCGGATCCTCTCCAGGTTGGCCTCGATTTCCTGGGGATGTCAGGTCAATGGTCAGATTGACTTTTGATAGTATATATTATTGTTTCGTTACATTTTTAGCTTAGATAATAGAAAGGCAGCCAAAGAGAAGAATGGAGTATAAAGTTCTTTTCATCAGTATAAATCTGTGTGTTTCTGTCTGTGTCTCCTAACCACTGACCACGCAGACATCTAAACCTCTGGCCGCGTGTGGACTCATACTCAGACAGTCCAGCTGGTCAACAGTTACTTGGTCCATTTATATGAGGGTCAACCTGGTCTCTCTCACACTCTCTGGGTGCCTCCCTCTCCCTCTCTCTCTTTCCTTCCCTCCCTCTCTCTCCTCTCCTTAAGACTGTCCAGCTGATCAGCGGTTACTTGGTCCATTTATAATAATAATAATAATAAATTACATTTATTTAGCGCTTTCCATTTTCAGATTATTTATCACACACTCACCCTCCATCCCTCTCTCTCTCCCTCTATCTCTCACGCTCTCACCTTAAGACTGACGCTAGCCTGGTCTCTCTCTCTCTCTCTCTCCCTCTCTCTCCCTCCCTCTCTCTCTCTCCCCTCACCTTAAGACTGTCCAGTTGCTCAGCCAACTCCTCAGCAGTCACTTGGTCAACTGATACGATGGCCAGCCTGGTCTCGGATTCGACCACCACGGTCTGGACGGCAGAAAGCATGGACGTGAAGTCTCCCCACTGGCCACCAATTTCCTGGGGAGGGGGAGGGGGGTGGGGGTGGAGCATTGGTGAGATTGACTCTGAGTGGCCAAGTAGAAAACCAGCCACATACGCGTATCAATTGCCCTCACAGCTGATGGTAGAGTGCCAGTAACTCCATCAGTTAATACTCTGCTCTGAGAGTGGAAAGTGGTGGCCCCGTCTGAATATAACATTCTTCAGGAAACTTAGGCGACATAAAACTTTGAACAATTTTCCTTTCAATACTTTTGGATAATTTTTTTTAAAGAATAAATAATAAATTGGTGCTTAGAAGGAATACAAAAAAATAATGAAAAATGTTCCAGACCTTTGCAAAAATTTAAGACATGCCACAGAAATAAGACAGACTCTCAAACACAACCATTTACTAGGTACTTCAAGATAAGTCTCAAGTTTTAGAGAGACTCATTATAAACAAGTATATAAGAAGCCAGTCTTTCCCAGGATCATACTAAACTTTTACAGTCTTTCACAGACTTACAAAGTGTCATACAAAGTGTAGAATTCAACATTAACATTTGAATCTGAGTGAATTTAGGCTAGAAGAGACTTAGACCACAGCGAGCTCCCCTTCAACCTTTGACCCACACTGACCTCCAGAGAGCTGACCCTCGCCTCTGCCTGGCCAGTGAGCGCCGTCCACCTGTCGTTGACCGCCTGGAGGTGGCGAGCGATGGTTGACCGGCTCTCCTGGCTGCCCGCGCGCTCCAGGTCCCGAGCCGTCTGGTTCAAACCGTCCACCAGGGGGCGGCTTGTCTCCGCGTGCTCCACGAACGTCTGCAACAGACAGCCGGTGTCTTAACGTAACATACAGGTCCTGGTGTGTGTGTGTGTCTGTCTGTCTCTCTCTCTCACTCTCCCCCTCTCTCTCTCTCTCTCCATCTCCCCCTCTCTCTATCTCTCTCTCTCTCTATATATATATATATCTCCATCTCTATCTCTCACCCCCTACCGGTATTGCACAGTTCTCTCTTACACTTTTCTGCTTGTTTCTACCAGGAACGTAGTGCTCCTACAGTCCTCTTACACTGCCTATAGTTGTCGTCCGTTACAGGGGCAATGAAAGTTAGTCAACTCATCTTACATGCAAATAATTATGTTCAACTGAGAGTCGTTTTGATTAGGGAATTTTTTCGAATTATATAAAAAAGTATATAAAAAAGCAATGCTTGAGAAATATAATCAGAGACAGAGAGAGAGATGCAGACAGACAAACAAGAAAGCAGTCTGGAAATCCCCCCACAGATTCTCCTAATTCACTTAACAGCCCTGACCTTGACCAGCTCGAGGTGAGACTGGACAGCGTCCGGACTGGCGTCTGCACTGCGGTCAACCTCTTCCCACTCGCCCTCCAGCACGTCCAGACGTCCAGTCACTGCGGCCAGCTGGTCCTGGGTGGAGAGGGACAGAGAGTCGGGGTGACCACACATGGTTTGGATCCATTCTTGCTAAGCACAGGTGGATATGATTTGTTACTTACTTTATATTTTTTTCTGGCGCTATAATTCTTTTTACAGTCAAATAGCCGATTTTTTTTACTATTCAAACTGCCTATTTTAACAATCAGTGAATTTTCAAAACAGTGTCAAATTCTATTTCTACTGGGATCAAATATATATGTCATTTTATTAGGAGAAATTTATAAAAATATAAAAAACATAAATTGCAGTTAAAGTGTTAAGTTGATGTTTCTAGGAGTGCCTCCTGAAGAACATCTTTGATATTTTTGTCTGTAGTTCCCATCTTTGACATTTTTGTCTGTAGTTACCAGTAAGGGTTTTCACGTTAAACATACTGCTCTCACTTCTGATGACCATTTGGTCTTTTCAATGGTTTCTACATCTTGAAAACTACAGACACTTGATAACGACTTCCAGATGGAACAGAGGGGGGGGGGGGGGGGGGAGGTGAGATATCTAAATCGGTAAAGCCTGTGACTTCTACTCTGGAGTGAGTCTCAGGTTCAAAGTCTGATGAGGCTGCCATGTTCCCTACTGGTCAGTATAATGCGATTGACTCTGTCTCTGTGTGGCTTTTCTCAGTGTTGGGACCATTCAAAAAATAAACTGTTTGCTGACTATGGCCGTTAGGAAAACAACCAACCCAACATTAGCTAGAAAAGTGTTAGATCTGTGAAAGCACCAAAGTACATTGTATAGCCTGACCTCTATGGGTGAACTCTGACCTGGAAGTCGTTCCACTGTTTGAGCTTCTGCTCGAGGTGTCCCTGCTTGCCGTGGGCGGAGGTCATGACCTGAGCGTACTTGCGCTGGACCCCGGCCAGGGTTTGCTGCAGGGTGGCCGAGTCGTTAGAGTCCAAGGTTGGCAGCAAGTGCTCAGACAGTTCGGATACCTGCTCCAGCTCGTCCTGGCACAGGCTCGCCTCCGTGAAGTAGTCCTGGACACGCACGGCAAACAGCAGTCATTCAATATAGGGTATTAGCTGCACTTCTCTATTGACAAACACTGAGTCTTGAAAAAAACATTGTTCGCACGCTCTCTCTGTCTCTGTCTCTCTCTGTCTCTGTCTGTCTGTCTCTCTCTCTCTCTCTCTCTCTCTCTCTCTCTCTCTCTCTCTCTCTCTCTCTTTCTGGGTTAAACTTCTCCTACTCTCCCAGGTTCCCCTGAATGTCTGCAGTTTTTTCAGCGTTGAGACATTTCATCCTTCCTACCAGAATCCTTTCTTTTTTCTTTTTCCCTCACAGATTTCCCATCCATTATTATAACTCTTTTCTCTTCATTGGCAAAGAAAGAAAAGTTATTACGTCAAAAGGAATTACTTTCTTTAATGTTTGTTTTCACAAGAGAGCATTTCTACTACACGTGTATGAAGATCTTTACACGCAGCAAACAATGTAACTCAGCAATGTGCATGTGTCAAAAGTCTCAACGACTTGACCAAAAACCCTGTTAAAACACAGCAGATCCAAGTGTTTTAGACAAAAGTGATATCAAAGCCTCAAAATTTCTTTTGTCTTATCAAAAGACACGGATAGCTTTTAATATTCTAACGCATATATATCTAAAGTGATGTAGAGAGCATTTTCTTTAGACAGAAATGCTTGTAAAAATTACCCAAGCATTTCCGAATACCTATTGTTTTCTGTGATGACCACCCCGGCTTTGAGCTGATGGTAAAATGTACAAGCCTGTTCCCAACCAGAGCCATGACGCGACCCTAAAAGCAGACGTACCGTGAATTCACTGAGCGTCCTGTCCAGCGTGTCGTAGTCCAGTCCTGAGACTCCAGAGTCCAGGAGTTCGGACGCCCCGTGCAGCCAGTCCGTGACCTGAGCCATCGAGTTCTCGAGCTGCTGGCGGTCAGACAGGGCCTCGCTCAGGTAGCGCTCCTTCTTGGATATCGCCGACTGGACAAGGAATACAAAACACAGGAAAAAGTGTCCACAGAAATGTGTTGCCGTTTTGGCTTTGTCTTCAGGTAAGGGAGTTTTAAAACAATCCATTTTTACTGCATAGACCATCTCTGATATAATAGCATCTTGTAGCATATTTGGCACACGAGACTTGCCATTGCTTTTGAGAATGGCTTATCTGTTCTGAAATAAAGTGGTGTACAGATACATCCCACCACAAGAAATGAAGCAGCAGTTACCCCCCTCTATAGAGAACAAGCAGCAGTAGGCGGTCAGACAGGGCCTCGGTCAGGTAGCGCTCCTTCTTGGATATCGCCGACTGGACAGGGAATACAAAACACAGGAAAAAGTGTCCACAGAAAGGTGTTGCAGTTTTGGCTTTGCCTTCAGGTAAGCGAGTTTTAAAACAATCAATTCTAACTGCATTGACCATCTTTGATAAAACAGCATCTTGTAACATATTTTGCACACGAGACTTGACATTGCCTTTTGAGAATGGCTTATCTGTGCTGAAATAAAGGGGTGTTCAGATACATCTCACAACAGAAAATGAAGCAGCAGTTACACCCTCTATAGAGAACAAGCAGTAGTTACCCCCCTCTATAGAGATAAGCAGCAGTTACCCCCCTCTATAGAGAACAAGCAGCACTTACCGAAATGGACTCCTCCAGCGCCCTGATTTGATGCAGCCTGTCGCTGACGTCTGCCGGCAGCTGCTCCGACATCGCCTCGAAGCGACCTCTCTCGGCCTCCGCCTGCTCTCGGATCTTCCGGATCTTCTCCTGCGCCTCTGCAGCGGTGCTCTGCGGACACGCAACATTCCAGTGTGAAACTCTTAACGTCTGCCAATCTCTAAGGGGGATCACTCCTCTCTTCATCACAGATACTGACTGGACAATCGTTGTTAGTTCAGCGTTCATAGCGAACTTGTCACTTACAGTCTATGGAACTTAAATCGGGATGGGTCCTCTGACCAGAGCATTTGAATACCCCCCCCCCCCCCCCCCCCCCCCGCGATCTAAAACTGACTTGTTTAACGATAAAATGCAACAATTAAAATGGAATTATTACCCTTGTGAACTTCAACCTCCATTAATCACAGTTATTTTTCCCATTACGCAACATTGTTACTGCCAAACATTTAACAACAACATAAGTTCCACCTTCTCTATGTATTTCTACGCAGGACTACCCCTCTCCTCGCCAAATACACCGTGACCCCACCACCTCCACAGACCACCAGTGTCAAACAGCCCACCGAGCCCCTGACTGACCTGGTGTTTGGCGATGACCGGCACAATCTTGGCCGAGTCGAGCTGCAGTGCCCGGCACGAGGCTAGCGCAGGTTCCTTCTCCTCCAGCCAGTTCATCAGCGCATTGATGGAGGACTCGAACCCCAGCCTCTCTCTCTGCAGGGCTTCGCACTGCGCTATCTGGGTCTGGGTGTTCGCCTTCTGGGCGTGAATCTGAGAATGGTGGCAGTCAGGATGATTCAACAAGTGTGATGGAGAGAAAGTATCATATGAGGATGGAGTCGGCATGATTGGAGGAATTGGATGGACAGAAAGTATCATATGAGGAGGGAGTCGGCATGATTGGAGGAATTGGATGGACAGAGATTATCATATGAAGAGGGAGTCGGCATGATTGGAAGAATTGGATGGACAGAAAGTATCATATGAGGTGGAGATTGGGATAAGAGACACACGAGAACACAGTGCATAGACAGACACACAAAGCCAGTAGATAGACAGAGACACATAAACACACTACATAGACAGAGACACACAAAAAACAAGGAAATAGACAGACACATGCACAGTACATAGACATTACACACACACAAACACAGTAAAAAGACAGAGGCACACACAAAAGCAGTACATAGACAGACACACACAAAAACACAGTAAAACAAACAAATCCAGTACAAAGACAGACACTTGCACAGTAAATAGACAGACACATGCAAACACAGTAAAAAGACAGAGGCACACACAAAAGCAGTACATAGACAGACACACACAGTAAAAAGACAGAGGCACACACAAAAGCAGTACATAGACAGACACACACAAAAACACAGTAAAAAGACAGAGGCACACACAAAAGCAGTACATAGACATAAACCCAGACAGACACACAAACACCCAGATGACTGCAGTTCCCACCTTGGTGGCCAGGGTCTCCACAATGGCGGCGGCCGCCGTGAGGTCATCCCGCGTGCCCTGCGTGCCGATGTGGGCCGCCCTCTCGGCCAGGCCGGGCAGCTCAGGCTCCAGGTGGGCAAGCTTCTCTAGCACGCTCTGCGGGGTCACACACAGGGGCAGAGGTCAGAGGTCAGAGTTGACCAGCCAAAGGTCAAGGTTAGAGCAATGATGTGAAGTAAGGAAGAGAATCATTTCAGGTTTGGCACAGTGTCAACTGCACTCAGCCTATCATGGCTTCCATAAAAACATATCACCTACTGCACTCAGCCTATCATGGCTTCCGTAAAAACATATCACCTACTGCACTCAGCCTATCATGGCTTCCGTAAAAACATATCACCTACTGCACTCAGCCTATCATGGCTTCCGTAAAAACATATCACCGATATAGGACTGCAGACATGAACTTTATTTGTACTGTGAACATCTCTACAATCGATAAGCTGATGATACTCAGGTTTATAAATATCTTGATATCATATTGAAAAATGTAAAGATGTATACAAGAAATAAACAAATGATTGGATGATAAAAAATTGAAATTGAATGATGATAAGACAGAGGTCATGCGCACGAGAATCCAAAAATAAGTCCAGCACAATGTTATGTAATTGACCATTTTGTTAAAACGTCAAATCAAGTGAAAAACTTGGGCACCATCCTAGATACAGAACTGCCAATGTCACCATTTATTAGCCATCCTTGTAGAATATTAATTTCCACTTAACAAAAGAAGAGTAATATACGCCATTGTTTAACTATGAATCTAACGAAGCAGCTTATAACATCACTCTTCCTTTCCAGCTAGATTATTGCGATATACTTCTAAGTGGCCTTCTTTGTTTGTGTAAACTGATAAATCTCTCAATCATTCAAACCCCGAGCAAATTGAACTTTGTCTAGTATCTGACAAAGTTTATGATGACACAGTGACTGACTGGGTTGGAATATCATCCTATAGACAAAATTAAACCTAGCCCTTTCTAGCCCAACCCTACAGTAAGGTCTAATTGTTTCGTGGTGCAGTAGTCGACTACGTCCATGCATTTACTCCCATGTAACTGAAATAACTTGCATAGGCCCTTGGGACCACAACTCCAGCAAATTGTTGTACCATCACTTTCACTAGCTGAGGCAGTAAACCACAACACCACCACTTTCACTAGCTGAGGCAGTAAACCACAACACCATCACTTTCACTAGCTGAGGCAGTAAACCACAACACCATCACTTTCACTAGCTGAGGCAGTAAACCACAACACCATCACTTTCACTAGCTGAGGCAGTAAACCACAACACCATCACTTTCACTAGCTGAGGCAGTAAACCACAACACCATCACTTTCACTAGCTGAGGCAGTAAACCACAACACCATCACTTTCACTAGCTGAGGCAGTAAACCACAACACCATCACTTTCACTAGCTGAGGCAGTAAACCACAACACCATCACACCTCGCCAACACTAACCTTGTGGATCTGAACCCGCTCCTCCAGTGGCTGCTGGCTGGCGGTTTCCGTGCTTGCCTCACACTCGCCCAGCGTTTGCTCCGCCGCCTGAACCAGCTGCCCAAAGGCTTGCCGCTGGCTACAGGCAGACGAGCTCGCGTCCATCTGAGCTGTGACCTGATCAGCTAGGCTCTGATGAAAGTCAGACAGCCTGGTGATGTCATCTGCCAAGGTCACCTGGTCCTCCTCTCTCAGCCGGTCACAAGAGTCCCTGAGTTGGTCCATGGTTGCAGCGTACGAAGATAATTTATCCCCAAGACTCTGGCGATTGGGGACAGATCGAATTATCGTCCAGTACAAGTTTTGATTTATCTCTAAAAGGTATAAAAAAAGGATATGCAACCCTTTGCTTTTCTTCAAAATGGTCTTTTTTTTCTAAATAATCTATCTATCCATTTCTAAAGTTAATAAATTCAAATATTTCATAACGCTTGTCTTACGTAAATTCTTAAACCAATTATAGCGCATGCAATATTTTTTGTATTAAATTTTTTAAAACAAAGGTTACATTTTAGCAATTATATATAAAAAGGAAACAAATTGGTTCTTCAACATTAAATGAACAGTTTTTTGTTTAATCGAAACATTGCACACAAAACCCAAAACGTAGTTTCAATACCGTGTTAAAACAAATTATCAAATCTAGAGACCTGAACCTGGACCTTCACTGACCTTGAACACCTCGTGCTGCAGCTCAGCATCCTTGGCGTCAAGTCCGATGGGACGAATCGCCTTTCTTATCTCCCCCTGCACTGCCAGCAGGAAGTCCTTGCACTGGGTTACCTGCCCCTGGACCTGCTCACGAGCCGCAAGCTTCGACTCGAGCTGTTCGGTGGACGCGTGCACCAGACTGGAAGCTCTATAGAACCGCAGCAGGGGAGACAAGTGTGAGATGTTCTCATGAGTTCATTGCAATGGTAGAGTGGTTTCCCTTACAGTCAGGATTTAGTAATTAAAAGATTTCACACCTAGACAATTCTGGGCAAAAATGGTTTGGGTAATTGCAAAGAATAATCAGCCAAAAAACAGCAACACACAGTCTTTTTATCAGGATAAAATGGTAAGAAAAATAAAATAAAATTGTTTTTGAGGAAATTATACTTCAAAACCTGAACAAGACACACTGCGGTTATTTTAATTCTCTCCCCCCCCCCCCCTTATCCTACCAGAAGTTTGGACGGCACTCTGTGACCTGGTGGCTCTCACCTCAAGAACTTGTCCTGCAGCGCCTGTAGCTGTCCGGTCAGCGCCGGATGGTCGTCTGGGTGCAGCGCGGGGAAGAACGACTCGCCCAGTTGGCAGGTCTCTCGCAGCAGGGACTCGAACACGTGCACCGTGTGGCTCAGGCCCTGGGGACGCACACGACCAAGTTTGACCACTAACCACTGACCACTGACCACGCAACAAGGCGACTCTAACAAATATTTCGCTATCTTCTCATTTTTTATGTTAGAAACAAAACGTGAAGGAGTGAGGTGTCACACTTTCAGGCCAGGTTGGTTGAGTAAGATTTTAGAAATATGTGATCGGATCACTTCAGGCTTTCAATTCTTTAGAAAGGCATTTATTTCATAAATTGTTTTGTGATCAAATTTAACATAATAGATTGTAATTCCCAGCTTTGTTAATAACTTCATACATCATTTCAAATCCGTTTTTGCCTCACTCATGAAAAATACATGTACATGTAATTTCTTGCGATAACATAGTGGGTAGGTGGCTTTCAAAGACGGAGCGCCTACTTTTAAAATTGATCTCAACAGATCATTTTTCCAACAAAATTCACATTTTACGCTTTACAGGCATGCAGTATTTTTTAAAGATGTATATTTCTTACCAATACAGTGATTGTCCACATGCACAATCAAATACTTATCAACGGAAACTTTCTGATACAAGTCATTGCACTCCCCCCTCTCCGGTGTTTGTTCGCATAGATTTATTTATTTCCTACTGCTCTTTAGTATGTCACACTCCCCCCCTCCCGTTACCTTGAGGTGAGCGAGCCTCTCGTCCAGGTCCTGTGTCTCGGCCTGTCCCGGCCCCAACGCTAGCTCCGTGTCTGCGGCCCAGCGATCAAGCTTGGCGCAGTCCCCCTCGAACTTGTGTCTGGACGCCAGGCAGTCGCGCAGGTTGCTGTGCTGCTGTTGCAGGCGAGAGAGTACACTGTCCTGTCGGGCGGCTAGTTCTGAGATAAGAGGATATAATTATGTATATATATATATATATATGAAGAGAGAGAGATGAAGGATGATAATTATTTATATATACATATATAAAGAGAGAGAGAGATAAAAAGAAAGAGACAGAGAGAATGAGAGAGAGAGACAGAAAGAGAGAGAGAGAGAAAAAGGGATAGGTAGAGTAAGATAGAGCAAAAGATTGTAGCACATTTGACGCCAATGCTGT
Source organism: Elysia chlorotica (assembly GCA_003991915.1). Taxonomy (NCBI): domain Eukaryota; kingdom Metazoa; phylum Mollusca; class Gastropoda; family Plakobranchidae; genus Elysia; species Elysia chlorotica. Next base: position 184,259 of record RQTK01000624.1, read on the forward strand.
CACATGCTACAAGGGCTCAGTAATCCCGCCGTTATGTACAATAATACATGTATCTATTACTTTATGACTTTGAAAGTAATTTTGTCCTTGGAACCTGTAAAGCGATGCTCCTGACATTACTAATCTCCCAACAAGAGAAATACTCACACCAACTGTAGCAGAAAACTTACTAGAAAAGGAAAAGGCTATCGCATCAGCACTTCCTAGTAAGAACAATCTTTGCCCTATCCAGCAAGAGGTAAGGACTGCGTACTACCACAGAGGCCAAAATTATTATTACAGTGAATTGTGTCTAGAATAGTAGACCATTGAAGACTTCGTAGGCCAATGTGGCAGGAACAATCTGGGTCAAGGACGCCGCTGAGACCACTGACCTTGAGTTCCTCCAGCTGCTCCAGCGAGAGACGCGTCTCTTCCCCGACCTTGACCTTGGCGTCACACTGGTCCAGCCAGTCGGTGTAGGCCTGGGCCTGCGACCTCAGACCGTCCAGGTCTGTCTCCAGCTGACCGTAGCAATGCAGCTTGAGAAGAAGAAGAAGAAGAAGAAGGAAAGAGATAGAAAAGCATACAAACACAGAGATAGAGAAAGATTGCTCTTACTTTGCATCTCTCTAGCTGTTTGTCCACGTCTGTTGCCGCTAGCCTGATGACGTCATACTGGTCAGTGGTAGCCTCTGTCTCGTCCAGCCATGTCCGGTGCTGCTGGACTCTCTCCTGGATCTGGTGGACAGCGTCCAGTTCGTCCTCCAGCCGGCGGCTCTGCTCGGACACCTGGCACAGGACACAGTTGGGTGGACATAGGGACATACAGGGGTGAGCGGCAAGTCGCGCAACAAACAGCTGCATCTTATAACACAATAACACAATAAAACAATATCATCCCCATCAAGAACACACTAGGAACATTAAAATAGTTCTGAAAACGAAATCACCACTAAGACAACTAAAATGATGATTACGACAACAAAAGCAAGCAACACCATGGCAACAATCTAAAATATAAAGTCTTAAGACAGCTGAGAGGGACGAAGAACGTTCGTCGGTGAGTTATGTTCCTGGATGAACAAAGGGTTGTGATTGAAAAAGCCACATCTCTCCATTTCTATGCATCAATCAGAGTTAAATAGTAACCCAGAGGTTGACTAAAGCAGTGTTGTCTGTATGGGACCTACCCAAATAGAAAGTATGTTTTCCTTCTTACTCTAGTAGAATGTCCCAATCGGAAAGTATGCTTTCATTCTTACTCTAGTAGAATGTACCCAATTGGAAAGTATGCTTCCCTTCTTACACTAGTAGAATGTACCCAATTGGAAAGTATGCTTCCCTTCTTACACTAGTAGAATGTACCCAATTAGAAAGTATGTTTTCCTTCTTACTCTAGTAGAATGTACCCAATTGGAAAGTATGCTTTCCTTCTTACTCTAGTAGAATGTACCCAATTGGAAAGTATGCTTTCCTTCTTACTCTAGTAGAATGTACCCAATTGGAAAGTATACTTCTCTTCCTAACCAATCTAGGCTCTATGGCTGTACAGCTGCATGATACCCCCCCCCCCCCCCGGTCAAACTAGAAGAGAGCTAGTCTCACAAACATTGACCACGGGCACGGCCTGGCACCCTGCTGGACAACACTGATATACTGACCTGTCCGAAGAGCTGGTTGTGCCTGGAGTGGACGCTGGCCAGCAGAGTGTCCACCTCGCGTCGCTCTGAGGCGGGCAGGTCAGCCAGCAGGGCCTGGGACCGGACACTGACCGACTCCAGGACGGACTGCCTCACACCAAGCTCCTGCTCCAGGTTCTGGTGTGTGTGTGTGTGTGGGGGGGGGTGGGAGGGAAGGTGGGAGAGGTTCGTGGGAGAGATAAGGAGATATGGGTAGGAGTGAGAGGAGGAGGAAGATAGGAAGAGAAGGGAAAAAGGGAACAAGAAATGGAGAGAGAATATCAATCTCCACACACACACACACACATATATCATGACTAATCTCTCAACAAGAGAAATACTAACACCAACTGTAGCAGAAAACTAGAAAAGGAAAAGGCTATCGCAGCAGCACTTCCTAGTAAGAACAATCTTTGCCCTATCCAGCAAGAGGTAAGAAAAAGGGATAGGTAGAGTAAGATAGAGCAAAAGATTGTAGCACATTTGACGCCAATGCTGTCACATGCTACAAGGGCTCAGTAATCCCGCCGTTATGTACAATAATACATGTATCTATTACTTTATGACTTTGAAAGTAATTTTGTCCTTGGAACCTGTAAAGCGATGCTCCTGACATTACTAATCTCTCCAACAAGAGAAATACTAACACCAACTGTAGCAGAAAACTAGAAAAGGAAAAGGCTATCGCAGCAGCACTTCCTAGTAAGAACAACTTTGCCCTATCCAGCAAGAGGTAAGGACTGCGTACTACCACAGAGGCCAAAATTATTATTACAGTGAATTGTGTCTAGAATAGTAGACCATTGAAGACTTCGTAGGCCAATGTGGCAGGGACAATCTGGGTCAAGGACGCCGCTGAGACCACTGACCTTGAGTTCCTCCATCCGGGCCTCCAGCTGCTGCAGCGAGAGACGCGTCTCTTCCCCGACCTTGACCTTGGCGTCACACTGGTCCAGCCAGTCGGTGTAGGCCTGGGCCTGCGACCTCAGACCGTCCAGGTCTGTCTCCAGCTGACCGTAGCAATGCAGCTTGTGGTCAATGCTGGACAGCAGACTGGACTGGCGACACTCGGACTCTCTGAGCAAGGGAAGGGGGGGGGGGGAAAGTAAATACAAGGGAGGAGTGGTAAAGTAAATACAAGGGAGGAGAGAGAGGGGGACGAGAAGACACAGGAGTGAAAGATTTTTGATATGCCAACCTGGTGGTTTTCGATAACGCTAATCAATGTAGTTATTAAAGATGTATGTGTGTGTTCGTAACTTCATGTGTAATTTGGAGAGGTGGTTAAAGGGACGAGGGGCGTTTTACCTTGATATTAGTCTCTTTTGAATGAATAAACCGATTACTGGGGAGAGATTTCGTCGTTATGCGGGATGGGGGTGGGTAAGGGTCGGATCAGTACAATATTGTATCGGCATTTGTTAGAGATGCGCGTTCGGAACACAGCATGGTACTGGGCTATTTACCACACCGCCACTGATATCTCATAAAGATGCCAACAGCAAATTAAAGTAGGCTAAACGCTTCTTCATAATGCCGCTCATCTTGACAAGGGAGAGAAGCAACTTTGGTTTAACAACACTGCCTGTCAAAATGGCGGCCTTCAATTGTAGAATATAAATACAAGGGAGGGGGGTGGTGGTAAAGTAAATACAAGGGAGGAGAGAGAGGGGGACGAGAAGACACAGAAGTGAAAGATTTTTGATATGCCAACCTGGTCTTTGCCGATAACATTAATCAATGTAGTTATTAAAGATGTGTGTGTATGTGTGTGTCTGTAACTCCATGTGGAATTTGGAGAGGTAGTTGAAGGGGCGTTTTACCTTGATATTTAGTCTCTTTTGAATGAATAAACCGATTACTATTTACTCACACAGAACTAGTCATCAGGGGCGGAAACTTTTGTGTGAATGTCTCACTGTGTGGAACCGGGGGCGGGGTTGGGAGGGCGGCTTTGCAGGTTTTTTTTTGCATGAAGACTGTAAGCAGAGAAGCGCAGCACTTGTTAGAACCACACCCTGTGTGTCTCCATGGTAGGAGAGTGGAGAACCATCCACAGCATGCTCAGTCACAGGATTCTGATTTTTACATTGGTTGATGCGTTGTTGGTGTCTGCACGTCCTTTATCGGTAACTGCTGACTACTGTGACTAGGTCAGGATAGAGGGCGCAGAATTGTACAAACCCAAGAAGCACGTTCATTGGCCTGATCTTGTCATTTCTAACCAGATATGCTGGACTTGTCGCGTGTTACAGAAAGATAAATACATTGGAAGATATACATGTATAAGTAGTCCAACCAAATGAAGGTATGAAACAAATTCAGCTATTCGTCCACTCACTTGATCTTTCCATCCACGAGATCTGTGTCGTGTTGGCTCAGCTTGGACTTCAACTGTCCAGCGGTCAGTTTCATTTCGGCCACGGCAGAATCTTTAGTCTTGACCCTCTCCCGAAGTTCCTGTAGACAGAATATCACAAAAGATGAACAGCCACATCTTCAAGCTGGACAGAGGAATGCACGCACTGCATAGATTTATATAACTTCCCGTATGTGGGGAAGTTATATACATCTATGATGCACTGTTACCTGTAGCGTCAAGTGATCAGTGAACATTTTATTAATACCGCGGGGGAGGGGGGGGGTGAAATAGATTTGGGGCGAGTGTTGTGCTCTGCAGTCAGGGGAAGAAAAAAATAGACCTGGCCATTGTTGGCTCCTACTTGGATGCAGGTGTAATATTCGAGTTCAGTGCAGCAAAATAAGCTCAACCCAAGACCGCCAGGTCAGCTGGCTTTCAAATGTGGATAAACAAAATGTATCTTAACAGAAACATACAATTACAAGTTACAAAAATGTGAGAGTGGGCGTGAGAGAGAAAGAGAAAGAGAGACAAAGACAGAGTGTGAATGGGTGTGAGAGAGAAAGAGAAAGAGACAGGCAGAGAGAGAGAGACAGAGAGAGAGAGAGAGAGAGAGAGAGAGAGAGAGAGAGAGAGGAAAGGAAACAGAGAGAGATAGAGAGATAAAGAAAGAGAATGGCTTGTAAATAAAGGACCCAAAGGTGCCAATGATAACAAGCCTGAAGGGGTACTTCTAATGCTTGTTTATTCCGAAACAATTTGGATAATTATGTTAATGACACATTGTGCTGGTTTCCCTGTTCTAGAACAAGATACAAGCGAAGTTACATGGATGATGTTTTCCTTGTATTGGAGCAGATCTGGAGGGAAACGACTTTATAGGCAAAAAGCGAAATGACCTAAATCTGTATGGGCGTGTGTGTATAGCCCAGGCCTGACGTCATCAATGCGCTATTGGTCTTTCATTAACGGCCCGTGTGGAGGTAAACAGAGGGGAGCTGTGTTCCACGGTAGAGCGTGCGCCTTCTAATCGTACGGTTTTGGAGTCGACCCCAGCTATCATCGCCGCATTTTCAGTGCTCTCTCGCCCCCCTCCCCCCCCCCCCCCCCCCCCCCCACACACACACACAAAGATTTCACTTCACTCCTCACTAGAAACCCCAAACAAAGCTGCATTGATCGCGCCGCAGGGCTCTTTGTTCAGACAGACCGATACACCAGACGACAGAGGACAAGCAGGAAGAGTCAACACGAAGCTGGCAGCGAAAGTTCACCAGAGTAAGCGCCCCTGGATGTGACGTCTGCGCGGGCGGACTGCCGCCATATTGGGCTGGGGAGAAACCAATCAATGGTCAGCGCGGGCGGGTCGATATATCCGCCGGAAGCTGGCAAGTGGCGCCACCTACAGAGTCCAGGCAGCCCGTCAGCCCCAGGTGGTCGCGAGGTAGAGCGCTCGTTCTGCGGTCAGCACGGTGATGCCGTCAGGCTCTGGTGTACTGTCTTTGTCTATGTGTCTCTTTGATCTTATGTTTCTGCGATCTTGTCTCTCCTTCTGTCTCTGACTTCTCCAGCTCTAAGTTATCATAACTGGTGAGTTGCGAGTCGAAGTGACAAATCTCACGCCACCTGCGTGTTTCTATCTTGAATAATTTACATCTTCAAACGCGCATTAAAACAACAATAAAAAGCCCAAGAACAATAACAACAAATATACATTTGGGTCGCCCTCTCCTAAAAAACTAGAAAAACCTCATTAAAAGTATGACAATAAAAAAAGCGTAACGCAACCGTGCAAAGGTTCTAAGTTTTACATGGAACAGGGATTAACTGGGTAATTTTAATCCCGGACCAGAGCGAGTTAGAGCCACTTGCTTTCGCTCAGAGCTAAACGGAGCTAAACGGAGCTAAACGGAGTCGGACTGGACACAAAGTCCCACCTAGTGCATGGTATCACCAGGCTTACACACACAAAGCAGAGATTAAAGGGTTAGAGGATTATCAGCGGCGGCTCCTGGTGTGTGTTTGCAGGCTCTGCCGGGATCAACGCGAGTGAATTAGCCCTAGAATGACCACGGCATAGGTCCAGTTTGCTACGATTATATATGACCGTTTGAGGGCTAGAGAGCTAGAGGGCTAGAGAAAGGAATGTTAACAATGGTCCCAGGACGGGATTAAAGGTCTGACAGCCACTGACAAGTTGATCCGATCCAAACAAAAGTCGAGATATTGATGGAAACTATGCACAGATGAACCCAGTACGATCGCAATTTTATAAAGCAATGCAGTAATCGTGGAACAATCTAGTACGGCCAAATCAAAACAACAGTGCAAAGAAATGAATATATGCGAAGACGACCCCAACATGATCGCACACACAAACATCTCTAAAGCAACAGGCGTCGACCTAAAATGTTTTACAACCAAATCAAAACAAAAGTGCATACATTGATAGAAAATACGCAAAGATGACCCCATCACGATCGCATACTAACATTCCTAATGCAGCAAACCTTGACATATAATGACGGACGTTACGGCAAAATCAAAACAATTGGGCAAAACAATTCAGTAAAAATGTGCAGAGAGATAGTTCTAATACCGCAGTCCAGCTAGTTGACTTTTCCCACTGAATGAAAGCTGTTTCCCCTACAGCTGGCCCAGAAAACTCAACGTGGGCACGTTCTACCAGCACAGATAAGTTACATATATTATCAGAGAGATAGTTCTTATACCGCAGTCCAGCTAGTTGACTTTTCCCCTACAGCTGGGGCAGACAACGCAACCTTGGCGCACTCTACCAGCACAGATAAGTTACATATATTCCTTGTAACAACCACTCGCCTTCTTCATGTTTTAGATTTTACAACTGGAGTGTCAATGTATAGCCCGCAGAAAACGTTTGAAAGTCATTTTTTATTTACACCAGGTGCTATTCGCTTCTCGCCTCACCCGCACTGTACTGTTGGATTTCAGCGCTCTGAAAATCTATGATAGAACAATCAGTGTCCATAGAAAGGGCAGTTGGGGAAAGTCACGGCGATTTGGAAGCAATCAAGTAGAAAACTAGAGAAAGATCGGACAACTAGATAAATAAAAGAAGAGCTCACAACATAATGAGAAGAGACAACCAACTGTATGTTTGCATAAAGAAGTTTTCACTTAGTTTTCTCGAAGAATCCAATACGAAGATAAACTCTGTAATGTGCTCATGCTACAACCGGCGATGCACACTCTAGGATAGGGCCTTTTTCAATTGATGCAGGTTTTGTTAGAAAGACAGAGACGAGTGGGGAGGAAGAAAGAAAGAGAGAAAGAGAGAGAGAGAGAGAGAGAGAGAGAGAGAGAGAGAGAGAGAGAGAGAGAGAGAGAGAGAGAGAGAGAGAGAGAGAGAGAGAGAGAGAGAGAGAGACAGAGACAGAGAGACAGACAAAGAGTCAGAGAAAGAGGACAGATAGAGGGAGAGAGAGCGACAGAGAATGAGAAACGGAGGGATAGAGAGTGGGAGAGATGGAGTATAAGAAGGGTTGCCAGGGTGTGTGTGTAGGTGTGTGTGTGGTTTTGTATTTTCTCCCCTCCTTCACTGTACTCAGCCCTAGTCTAAAATATATTTCGCTAGTTTAGCACCTTGTTACACTGCTCGTCTTTCTGATCACTCAAAGGATTGAAATTTACTCTCTGTCTTCGTTTATCTGACGGTCTATATGTCTGTCTGTCTGTCTGTCTGTCTGTCTGTCCCTCTCTCCATCGTTCAGTGTTTCTTCTAACTTTTGACTCTGTCTCCTTGCTAATGCCTGTCTGTTTTCCCACTTTATCACCTTTTTTTCCTCCTTTCTCCTAACTTTTTAAGCCATGTTGTAATCCAATTCTCCAAGTGTATCCACCCCAATGTCATTCTCGCTGACTGCATCACCCTCAGTGTATCCACCCCAATGTCATTCTCTCTGACTGTAGCACCCTCAATGTATCCATAATAACACCATTCTCTCTGACTGTACCACCCTCAATGTATCCATAATAACACCATTCTCTCTGACTGTAGCACCCTCATGCTCAGTGTATCCATAATAACAATATTCTCTCTGACTGTAACCCCCCCAATGTATCCACAATAACACCATTTTCTCCAACTGTAATACCCCCAGTGATCTTCGTTTATCTGATGGTCTAAATGTATGTCTGTCTGTCTGTCTGTCCCTCCATCGCTTATTCTTTCTTCTACTTTTTAACTCCTTGCTAATGTCTGTCTCTGACTGTAAAACCCCCAATGTATCCACAATAACGCACCACCCTCTCTGACTGTAACACCTCCCAGTGTATCCATAATAACACCATTCTCTCTGACTGTAACACCCCCAGTGTATCCATAATAACACCATTCTCTCTGACTGTAACACCCCGAGCGTATCCATAATTACACATCACCTTATCTGACTGTAACACTCCCAGTGTATCCATAATAACACCATTCTCTCTGACTGTCATACCCTCCGTGTATCCACAATAACATCATTCTCTCTGACTGTAACACCCCAGTGTATCTATAATAACACCATTCTTTATGACTGTAACGCCCCCAATGTATCCAAAATAACACACCACCCTCTCTTACTGTAACACCCCAAGTGTATCCATAATAACTCCATTTTCTCTGACTGCAACACCCCAAGTGTATCCATAATAACACAATTCTCTCTGACTGTAACACCCCAAGTGTATCCATAATAACACCATTATCTCTGACTGTAACACTCTCAGTGTATCCATAATAACACCATTCTCTCTGACTGTAGCACCCCCAATAACACCCTTCTCTCTTACTGTAACACCCACACCCCCAGTGTATCCACACCAATGCCATCCCCTGACAACCCGACTTTACCTTCTCCCAGCGCCTCCTTCTCCGGGGATATTTCTCCGGCTTGGGCTCCTTCCGGCCCTTCTCCTTCTCCCGTCCGGCACACAGGCCCGAGCTTCCCGCGCATGTGCTCAGCGTCCCTCCCATCGCGAAACGAAACAGGGAGGGCGGCTAGCGCGGGGCAGGGGCGGCCGCTTGATACACTCGTGACGTCATCGCCTCACGTGACATACTGCAGTCAGACGATTGGTCGAGGCTTTGGGGTAAGAGAAGAAGAAGAGCAGGTTGGCCCGGAAGTTTGGATTTCAGCGAAAGTTGAGAGCCCCGGGAGCTATAAGATCTGCCGGATGGATTGCAAGAGGTCTTTAGTTTCACATTCAAAGTGGCCAATAATGATCCATATAAATCGTTTATGCAGCTTGTTAGTGTCTTTTCTGGATACCAGGTGTAAAAGCTTCAGATGACCAAACCACTATCAAATCATCATGATGGAATTCGTCAATACAACTGAAATACACCTGTAGTAGTCCAGCTAGAGGCTTGTAAGTCTTTCACTGCTGGCCCCAGAGTGTGGCTGTTCCGTCTCTACCGTCCTCAGATTGGACAACTGACGACCAGATCAAATCTCGAGACCGTCAGAATACAATACCGAGCAGGCGCACGTTTCGACCCTCGGAAAAACTCGTAAGAAAACCACTATGGTCCTTTTCCCTGGTAAATCCTACATAGTCATTGTCCGTACAATGTCAACACATTATCAGCATCGCTTCCCTATCTTTACCCTAAACCACGAGATAAGTCCAGAGTCAAGGGTGTGATCGCCGTCTGCCCAAGTACCCGCACCATTGGTCAGCTGGTGTTGCACTAGCCAGTGTCCACAACGAGGGGAATCCGATAGGTCAAGTGGCGGAGATAGTGACCACATGTCATGGCTGGATCTGTCTGTCTCCCGCTGTCTCAGGCTAACAACAGCCACAGAGAGATAACTGTGACCGGACAACAGGTCTACAGCCCGTGTCCGCAGGGGGCGATACAGGGCACGGCTCTACCGCCCAAGCTGACCACTGGAGAAAGTGGCCTGTACGATAAGTGTCCAGAAAACGGAATGATCACCGATGTCAGAAGAATAACGTTAATTATCCATGTACATTATACATCTAGTGCACCATGGTAGATCCCAGGTGATCCCAGGCCGCTAGATCAAAGTCCGTGTCAGCGAGCTGGGTGCGTGTGGTTGCTGCCTGGTTCTGTAGACACACAATGCATGTGGTAATGTGCCCAAAGCCCAGAGTTAGTCAATGTCTGTTGGGCTTGCAGCGCTAACCTTGGTTCAATGAGACACAGAAGAACACTTAATTACTCTATTTACTTTGAACGAGGCACAGCAGAACACAAACTTTCTCTCTCTCTCTCTCTCTCTCTCTCTCTCTCTCTCTCTCTCTGTTATTGAACGCAACGCGCGGCGCTCGGAGATCCCAGTCTTACATGGCGATAAAGTAGGACTTAGCCACCATAATGAACAGTCTTGGTCTCCTCGCAGCTTCATTTTGTTTACAGAGGGACAGGAACGATTTGATGAGATTCCATGTTCAAACACAGATAGGGAGATAGATGTATAGAGAAAAAAGAAGAGAGAGAGAAAGAGAGAGAGAGAGAGAGAGAGAGAGAGAGAGAGAGAGAGAGAGAGAGAGAGAGAGAGAGAGAGAGAGAGAGAGACAGACAGACAGACAGACAGACAGACAGACAGACAGACTGAAAGGCAGAGAAATAAATAGATAGAATCAGAGACAGAAAGATAAAAAGAGAGTAGTGTAGGAAGAAAGAATTAAAGAAGAGGCCGATGAAGAGATGGACCCCGTTCCTTTTAACTCACTTTTAAATGACCCGATGCAACAAGGTGACCCCCCTGACCTCATGTGACTTCATCAACTCGTGTAGCCAGACTGAACTACAAGTAACTACCCCTCTCTTGACGACTTTAATATTCACTGCCAATCTCCCAGACACAATCCCTGTTTTATGAAGGACAATCTATACACTATACACCATGCCAGAAATGTTGCTCTAGCGGGCTAGAGGGCCGAGACAATGTACCCCACCGCCTTTTTCCTAATATCCTTCTTACATCATTCCTGACAGGCCGCAAGCCACACGAATTAATCATGCACTGAACGTGTTATGTAGAGAAGCTAGTGATTTCGACTGCCCCCACCGCTCTACAGAGAGCCAGCTGACGAAGCCACCCAGGTCGGACTACTTGGTTGCCATGGAAATAGCATCAGGTTGCATGTCCCTCACTCATAATTTCAGACCGGAAATAGATCTCTTACACACGGAACACAAACACAACTCTATTTCCGCAGAGTTTCCTGCAGCCACTGTGATTGCTTTCTGCAATGTCTGATGGCTTTAACAACACTATACCGCAGGCTAAGGTTAGGGTAGCCTGAGGCCTGAGGGGTAATGCTGAGATAGCCTCTCCACTTAGAGAAATCTAAAAAGTAACACACACTTAAGTTAAGCCTAAGCAGAACCTAGGTAGTTTCTCTGAAACAATGCTTAGCTCGTTTTTCTACAACTGAGTCAGAGCACCACAACATTTAACGGACTTCACTGTAGCAAATTGACTTCTCTGAACAGGCGATTCCGAATCCACTTTGAACTACAGGTACTCCCCAAGGCAATCACCACTTCTCTAATAGCGCAATACACACTCCGTGTCCGGACACTTCAAACCGATATTACTGAATGTGCGAGTGAATAGGATCTCGGCTTGCAGTCAGGGAACAAAACCTGGCGAGATAACCAGGCGCAGTCAGCCCATGCTGCCAGGTGTTAGCGCCTGTCCCTGGCATGTAGCGCGGGCCTAGTACTGTCCCGACTGGCAGAGCGGCAGACGACAGGGACAGACGGCCAGCTCTGGACCCTCACTGCCGACTTGGGCTGGAACCAAACAGACTGCCAGGCTCGCAGCAAATAGTCGGCGGGACAATCGCAGATAGATATAGATCTACAGTGGAGCAGTCGAGGCGGCGACAGGACGAACCCCAAAATACAACGACAGCAACAACAACAGGTCGAGGCGGCGAGAGGACGATCTCCACAATACAAAAACAGCAACAGGTCAAGGCGGTGATAGGACAAACCCCACAATACAACAGCAACAACAACAGGTCGAGGCGGCGACAGGACGAACCCCACAATACAACAGCAGCAACAACAGGTAGGTCGAGGCGGCGAGAGGACGAACCCCACAATACAACAGCAACAACAACAGGTCGAGGCGGCGACAGGACGAGCCCCACAATACAACAGCACCAACAACAGGTCGAAGCTATAGGACGAACCCCACAATACAACAGCAACAACAACAGGTCGAGGCGGCGAGGGGACGAAGCCCACAATACAACAGCACCAACAACAGGTCGAAGCTATAGGACCTCAGGAGCCGGCGAATAAAAAGTTCGTCTTGGCAGAGAGGATTATTAGGCGCAAGCAGTTCTATTTGTAGAGTCTTGGACAAAGCACACGGAACTAAACGAAAGGCATTTAATTCTAAAACATTCGATCTGCGTAATCAATCCACCTTCTTGACGCAACCTTTTTATAAACACAACACGCGTACTCGTAGAAACAAACAGCGTGGCAAAATAGAATCGATTATTTCCGCTATTGAATAATCGGTGATGTGTTCAATTTTACGCTGGTTTGATACGCCAAATTTAACCCAACCTTAACAATTGGTTGCAAGCTGGAATCAACAAATAGCACATCACATCGCAGCGTATAATTGTATCGAAACAGTGAGAAAAGGTGTTTTCTTCTGGCGTTGCCACTTTGTAGTATCTAAAGTCCCCAGAACAGCTGCAATGACAGTCTATTTACAATAAAACGGTGTGCTTTTGTAGAGCGTGTTTGTCTACCCTTTAAAGTTCAAGCTTTTAAAGGAACATTCAAAAAGTGAAATATTTATAGCCAAGGCTGCTGCAAATATAACTCAATATGGTATAAGATTAAAAATGAATTTGTTTTAAAGCATGTGTTCAGCAGGCACAGGCTGCTAAGGCTAGATCTATTCCTGGTACTGTTATCTCTCTACCATCAAAACAATGGCGAACAAGAAAGTCGCCCCATGTCTCCCCCCCCCTCTCTCTCTCTCTCTCTCTCTCTCTCTCTCTCTCTCTCTCTCTCTCTCTCTCTCTCTCTCCCTGACCGAATTGATTCCGGCATTATCTAAGATTCGCTAGGTCGCCTAAGCGTCGATCACAAATCGATCGGTATCAGAACCAGATACAATTATGTCTTACATTACACCCACATACACGCCCACACACCCACATACACGCCCACAAACACACACACCCACATACACGCCCACGACACAGACATACACACATACACAGACATAAACACAATAGCGAACTCGGGCCGTGGTTAACTTTCTCAAGAGTTGACTAGGCCTTGCCAGGAGAAAAACCAATGTAATCCAACCAAATCTGATTGTAGGTTGCCAAAGAGGCTTATTTCCTTTTTTTCTATCCCCCGCCACCCTTATACACACCCTCTCTCTTTCCTCCTTTCCTTTTCTCGTCCTCACGCTCTCTTTCCCTCTCTCTCCCTCCCTGTCTATCTCTAGCCCCCACTCCCT
>RQTK01000624.1:197794-232479 GCA_003991915.1 Elysia chlorotica
CCCCCCCCCCCTCTCTCTCTCTCTCTCTCTCTCTCTCTCCCCACCCCTTATAGATTGACGCATACAAACACAATTAGCATGTCGATGGACATAATCTATTTTTGCTTTTTCCAAATCTACTTTACGTTCCTTTAAAATCCAAAAACCCAAAGACATTCACCCGCTATACATTCATCTTTTATCTTAGTCTGTGTGGACGAACTTCATCCGTTTTTCCCTGAAGGCGCATGTCACATCATCGAGCACCGCCTTTTCCCACTTTAACCGCGACAAGCTTTCTCTAACTTTCTCTCAGGCCAGAATCCTAACGACCCGAGCTCATGTTAGAAATAACAAGAAATTTACTTTAGCAAAACCCTTAAAGTCTATGCTTCCCAACGACGAGTGATACACTTACACAGACATGTGGGGATATACATTGCAAGTGTAATGTATCCAGTAACTAAAGCGACACCCAGATACATGTGTAAAAACATAAAATCACCCAAACATTCTTATTCTTAGATCAATTGGTTGGGATAGGTTTTCCACTTCTTGTTTTTTACTGTTTTTTAATCTCTCCCTCTGATATCTCAAGGGATGTGTATGCTTTTAAACATGCACAAGCAACGAAGGAACTCCCAGATCCCAATCAACTAGAACGACTTTCCTCCTCCACCCCCCCCCCCCCCCCTGCAGCACTGCCCTGGCCGGACTCGCGCGTGATCTGGCGCGGCTCACGAGGTTTAAGCTGAAAACCCATTGACAAAAAACCCGATACTTTCCAACAAAAACCGAGCCAATTAAAGGAGATATTACAAATTTTATTGTTGTCACTGGATTGAAAAGTTTTACTAAGCTGTACAGTGGCATTATCGACTGATTCGATCGATCTCTCTCAAGACGCTACAGAGCCCCACTCGCTCTGTTCTGCATGAGTGGAGTTTACTGGCCGGGGGATAGACGGTACGCCTTCCCTCTTGTCCGATATCTAGGTGGTTTGGAGTGAGCACCGCGACTCCCGGCCATCCCTGTCTCAGTGTCTGAGGCGCCTCATAGAGGTTCATGAGAGGGCAAGTACAACGGTGTCCTAAATTTAGGCCTATACTAAGAGTACTGTCAAGTTATAAAACTTCCCTTCCCCGGATCCGAACCTTGCAACCCATGCACAAACCAGCTCAACAACCAATGCACCAACCAAATGAAGTAATTATCCGTCTGTCTTTGACCCAATTAGTTCGCATGCAATTTCCGTTTAATGATGTTTTGATGGCAACATGAAAAGAAAAAAAAATGTTTATCGAAAAGAGAGCGTAGTTGTAAAGGAAATTAGTTCTTTAACTCGCCATATTGGATACACCTTGAATCTTTAAGCTTGTATATCTCAGAACCTAGACTATGTGTTTGCGATAAGTCGCCATATTGGATACACCTTGAATCTTTAAGCTCGTATATCTCAGGACCAGACTATGTGTTTGCGATAAGTCGCCATATTGGATACACCTTGAATCTTTAAGCTCGTATATTTCAGGAACTAGACTAAGTGTTTGCGATCTGCCTATAGAATCCACCTTCCTCAATAAAAGTAAAATAAATAAAAGATAAGTGAAAACCAGCTACGCGTAGTCCATCGAGATTTTGTGGGGATATTTTTACCTTCAACACTATTCTACCTTTTATTGTAAGTCAGGCCACACAGACTAAACATAGACTGATTTTAGAGCCAGTTTAATCAGAATCCGACAAAAACAAAAATGGTAAAAAATGTATATATGATTCAGACTTGGATACAAGCAAAGCTTAGTGCACAGAGAATGGACCACTCGGTTGGTAAACACCGGAGCAGGAGCGTGTTTTTCATACTCTCAAAACAGACTTTACCATTTATTGGTTTGGGTAACATAATTATTTTTAATTTTTTAAATAATAACAAAATAGTAAGACTAGTTTTAAGAACTAAAAAGTGTCACCAATGCATGGCCTTCAGAGTGATATTTCCAGGAAAGCAAGAGCCTCGGTTGTTGAGCTTGAGATCGGCACAAGCTCTAGTGCTGATGCTGCACTCACTTGACCACAGTGCTGATGCTGCACTCACTTGACCAGTGCGAGTAGGGTGAATACTGTCACATTTTGTCACAATACTGCTTTCCACTAATTGCAAGAGAACTTTGAAGATACTTGCCATTATTTAAAATATTCGATTACTTTATTCACGGATGATTGAATCTAATGCTGTCAGCGCTGTACACAAAAATGTAGGCCTACAGTAAGGTATTTGTAGAGTAATTACATTGGGAAAGTTCGCACACACACACACACACACACACACACACACACACCACATACCATGAAGACAGAGGAATGGCAGTTTTGAAGACCGAATTTGTTCACAATAAGTACAATGAACGAAGGGGGAGGTGGAGTAGATATGGGGGCATCGATCCGAGCTATCACTAAATACTTCATGTATCTTTACTATTAGATCTTACTATCCATGCATCATTGCAATGCGTTCTGTTTTTCCACCAGGTCTAATCTTATAATACTTCAACGTGCACGAGCCACGGCCCCCTGTCTGAGGAGCTATGGGATCAGCTTTATTTAACAAGTATATTAGCTAGCTAGTATATTAGGTATGAGATTTCGCAAAAGTGATTTTTCTAAGACCTGAGAGATGTTATACTATTTGGTGCCGTTTTACAGTATATCTTTTTTTAAAAAATTTAAAGTTTGCCTCCTTTATATTCTCTGTTACAAGCAGCTGTTTGCAATACACTGTAGACTACTGACTTCTGCCTATTGAGTTCACTTGAACCCAGAGAAGATTCTACATACATCTAGCCAATCCGCTACCCAAAAGTTACGCACCTAAAAAGGGTGAGGAAATGAATAGATCAACTTATAGTACAATGCGTTACACTTTCTTAGCGCACGAATGTGCAGAGCCTATATTTGTGTGAGGTTTATTTGAAGCAGTCAGGATTTAGGATGGAAAGAAACCGCAGGAATTGTAATATTAAATTGCGAAAGTGGATAAACGCCACTAAACTGCTATTTTAAGTTCTATAATCCAACAAAATATACTAAAAGTATATAATGTTATCACCAGTTATTCCCCTTTTAGCAGACTGTCTTAAAAACACTCACATTTAAAATGACTGTTGGAAAAACAGGCAACTTTACTGCTGGAGCCAAGCTCTTTCTCTTCGGTAACATGCTTAAGTTCTGACTCTCTAGGGATAGCTTAACAGCAGTGTATGTCAGACTCATTCTGTTTTGATAGTACCACAGGGAACAAATGTAGTTCATGTCTTCAGTAGTCAATAAATATATTCACCATCTTTTAAGGATAAATCAGGCGAATATTGAGATAATATTTATTTACAGAGAGAGAGAGAGAGAGAGAGAGAGAGAGAGAGAGAGAGAGAGAGAGAGAGAGAGAGAGAGAGAGAGAGAGAGAGAGAGAGAGAGAGAGAGAGAGAGAGAGAGAGAGAGAGAGAGAAAGAGAGAGAGAGGGGAGAGAGAGAGAGGGGGAGAGTAATATTACATATGAAATATTTGGAGCAGCCAACCTACTACTGTAGACTGTTGTATTTTTGTACACAGACAGGCCGTACTCACTGCCTTTGAGATATCATTTTTGTCTCTAACGATTCAAGTAACAAGTTTATGATGATTTCAACACCAACAAACATTTAACATGCACGTAACAACATTTTGTTGCCATTATTTGAGAGTGGTAAAGAAACGCATATGTCCTCTTAATAAAACTTGAATATTCTCTACACAAATCTCCGCGAATGTGTTTTTAGATTTATTTTAATCTATCACGGAGCCTGTGCTCAAGCAAATGCGCTGTACTCTGAGTACAACTACCAAAATTATCAATAAACCTATCTTATTTTTTACCTTCTCTTTTAAACTTTTGATTTAATATTTTGTAACAAGGTATGCATGCACATTTTATGAAAAGCCAAACTTATGCAACTTTAAAGAATTGTCCGTTATCTTTCACTGATCTTTATTTATTGTTTGATTCCTTTACACCCTGCAATTACGTGTGAGGGCCCAGTCACACAGTCTGGCCTTGGAGCATCTTCCTCATAGCGCAGCAGCGAAACCCTGGGTGGCTTCTGGTGTATGTGTGTGTGTGTCTGCGTGTGAATATATTGTGAGGCATTCGAACTTTATTTACGACGCCGCAGAGTGCAATAAACTTACAGAAGTTTTGAGTGCATGAAAAAACGATTTGGTATGGCATACAATTTTAAATCTATAGTGCCTGTTCTATTTAAGGAGTCCCCTATTATGAAGACTTTACAATTCTTCTCTCTTCGTCTAAGCTAAGTGTTACGGCTCCCGCCCCCACATTTGCCAGTCACGCACTCAGTTGTCACCAAAACGTTCTCACAGCCACGCTTTCCTGCGTGACGCGTAACAATACTATTTTACCTTTTCATTATGCTGTTTTAATACAGTGCAGAGCCTTGGATGTCCACCGTATTCCATGTGAGTGTCGGTGTTTTCTTTGTAAACCATTGTGTAACCGTTACACTTTTAATTGGGGGACCATTAACGATACACTTCT
This sequence comes from Elysia chlorotica, assembly GCA_003991915.1. Lineage (NCBI taxonomy): Eukaryota > Metazoa > Mollusca > Gastropoda > Plakobranchidae > Elysia > Elysia chlorotica. Next base: position 202,362 of record RQTK01000624.1, read on the forward strand.
ATGACAATCTGACGGGCCACCCCTACAAAGTTTAGTTCAATAAACACTTTCCATATAAAATAGCACGGATCCCGTGCACTGGAGACAATAGCAAAGCTCGAAACTTTGTCAGATCTGGGCACAGACCAGTTCTGGGACAATTCTGGTCTGTTTGGGCTTAAGAGTTAAAACGGGTGTGAATTTTGTTGGAAAAGACAGAGAGACAGAGAGGCTGAAAAGCTTAAAGGCTGAAAGCTACTGATAGTTATCCATTTTTAATCAGGCATGTGTTGTGGGAGGTCAAAGTCAAATTAGCTTCAGTTTGTTGTGTTTTTGTTTTAAGAAATGGTAATTTCTTGTACAGCCTGAGCCTCAGTCATAAAGCTGTGATGGAAAGACTTCCACATTTTGTCGCGGTTTTGTGATCAGGCACACCGGTTTAGTATCGGACACATCGGTTTAGTGTCGGATACACCGGTTTAGTATCGGACACACTGGTTTAGTATCGGATACACCGGTTTTGTGATCAGACACCCCGGTTTAGTATCAGACACACCGGTTTAGTGTTGGACACACCGGTTTAGTATTGGACACACCGGTTTAGTATTGGACACACCGGTTTAGTGTCGGACACACCGGTTTAGTGTCGGACACACCGGTTTAGTATCGGACACACCGGTTTAGTATTGGACACACCGGTTTAGTATTGGACACACCGGTTTAGTGTCGGGTGGTAGATAGTAGTGAAGATTTCATTCTTTTTTTTACAATTAAAGACATATTTTCTGATAGTCAGTATTAGTTTGACCATAATCTAACATTTGCATTGTGCTAACAGACAGAGGTTTTATCACCCACATACATTTTTATGTGGATATAGATACCCGTTTGATAGCAGACAGACATTTTAGGGGTTCCAGACAACAGCTTTAGCATAGAAAGACATCTTAGAGAGTGCAGACAACACAATCATTTAGCACAGATAAACATTTTGGGGGTACAGACAAATGTCTTAACCCAGACGTGTGTAATGCGAGTGTAGACAGCTAAGACACACACTTTATAGCTCAGGGTGTCAGCTAGGAGAGTTCAGACAAGAGGTGTGAGATGGAGAGTGGGTTTTCCCGCAGCTCGTCTGTTCCCTCTGGTCACTGTGGTCACTGTTTGACCAAACCCGAACCAGGGAGTTCACAAAGATAAAACATGTGGATCACAGGTCGTGCTAATAATATACATGCACACGAGAATAAACACACGTTGTGGCGTTATTCGCATCTTTTATTGTCCAATTTAAACTACATTGTATAAAAAGGGAATACATAACTATTTATTTGTATATCAATAACTAATCAACAGAATGATACAATTGAGGAAAATTCTAGTAGCATCACAAAACTTTGGCACAAAATCTCTTCACTCTACAACAATGTGTATGTTTGTATGATTGTATGTTCATGCGTACCCCAACCACACATACGTGCACACAGAATCACCATGGGACCATAAAGTGCCGTGGCTGGCATGGGAGTTACACAAAAACAGTACGGGAAATTCCCGCATGTAGTACGTGGGACAGGTGGGAGGGAACCGTTGTATCGACACAAACGGAATCCCTGAAATCTCTCACCATACCGATGTCACATCTAACCCAATCGCTCTAAAAAATCACATGTGATAATTAGTCGGAATGTTCTACACACAGCAGCTGGAATGGTACAAAGTATGTTGGTCACAGTTGACGAAATACACAACACACATTTTGAACAATTAAGTCAATACAAAAATGAATAGATTTAAATTAAAAAATATCACAGATTGGTACTTTTCAAATAATGTAAGTTTTCATAAAAAAGTAAGATTTTCTAGTGTCAAAAGTTAAATATTATTTTGATATGATGCACAATTTGATAATAATGATGTATATAAAGATAATGCTGATAGGCACTCTGTCACACTTTGATTGATAAACCAAAGTCATCACAATTTGGTGAAGTCAATGGTTACAGCTCACACCTCTTTCACACATGATATAAATATCTCAAAGCAATCAAATTAAGCTATGCTAATCAGGTTGTATAAATAGAGTATCTGTCATACATGTAGATAGAAAAGAAAGCCCAGGTTTGGCCTGGGGGACGGTGGAAGGCATATCACAGCACGGGGAGTGGAGGGCAGAATAGACCAGTTGGATATAACACCGGCCACTGAAGCTGTCTGCTAGTACCAGGCATATCACAGCACGGGGTGTGGAGGGCAGAATAGACCAGTTGGATATAACACCGGCCACTGAAGCTGTCTGCTAGTACCAGGCATATCACAGCACGGGGTGTGGAGGGCAGAATAGACCAGTTGGATATAACACCGGCCACTGAAGCTGTCTGCTAGTACCAGGCATATCACAGCACGGGGTGTGGAGGGCAGAATAGACCAGTTGGATATAACACCGGCCACTGAAGCTGTCTGCTAGTACCAGGCATATCACAGCACGGGGTGTGGAGGGCAGAATAGACCAGTTGGATATAACACCGGCCACTGAAGCTGTCTGCTAGTACCAGGCATATCACAGCACGGGGTGTGGAGCCTACACAAGGCAGCTGGCGTACTGCCCTCATCAGCAGATAAATACATGATTAAGCTAAGTATACACTACAAAATACAATGAATTACTGACATTAAACGACTTGAAAATAAAATAACTGACCACTAAAGGACACAATTAAATCATTATTCCTGAACAACAACAACAAAAAAAAAGGTTCGCTCTAGGGACGCTTTTGCTTTAACCCTGAGCAGTGACAGGTTGAAGGACTGGAGAGTGAAGAGATGCGCTACACCAGCAAAGTCTGGCGTCCACCAGAATCCTTTAGCTTTACGGTTCGCTTGGAAACTGCAGAGCTCTCGCACACGGACGGATTGAGTTGAGTATTTCCACATGAGACAGAACTGACGAGACATAAACAGCCTCAACAAAAATCAACAGAGGCATCACGGTAAAGCTCTTGCCTTGGCTCAGCGCGGCGTGGCTTGAACACAGTGGATGTTACAGGTTCGAATATTTGGGCCCAGAGAGAGAGAGAGACAAGCGCGTTTGGAAAATGGTCACCAGGAAATCATGTTTGAGCTTGCAATCTGTACAATCCACCAGAAACTGTTGCCATTTATAAGATGAATTTAGTGTGTAGAGAGAGAAAAACTAATTCATTTTGAAATCTGTGTGAGTTAGACGAAAAGGAATGGTTGCTATTTAAGGTATCCGGGCGAGGTAAGAGGAAATATTAGTTCTGAAGTATAACTACGTGGAAGCGGTGAGCGGAAAATTTGCAACGATATTTAAAAAAAGTTCATTTACCAGTGTTGTTGTGGTGAAGAAAAAACAGTAGGCTTAATTTAAGATAAACTGAATATGTGGGAGGTGTTTACGAGAGATTCAGATTGTAGCCTAAGAACAACACCATGAAATTCAAGGGGAGCTTAGCGCTGGTTCCTATCAAGGACAAGATATGCTAGACTTACCGCCCTTACATTCAAAGAACACTTCATGAAGCTTAACAGAAAAAAACACCAATCTGAGTCTACCTCACAATTCACCGACAGTAAGTCTATAATGTGACGGTTGAGAAGAGTGTAAGGATCTAGGTGTCGATTGTGAAGCGAAAGAAACATTTGTTACACGAATGACATCTTCCTGTAGTGACAGCTGTGATTGTGAACCAGTGAGAGCTTTCACGGGGGAGTTTTTTGTATGTGGGTGGGGATAGTTCAGACGCTTGCTTCCTTCTTTATACCTTTATTAAAACATAATTCACTATCCATAAAGATTGATCAACCCCGGTAATTAAGATGAAGAAAAGAGCAATGAAAGTCCCGAGACAACTGACCATATATCCTTCACTGCCCTTTTAAAAAACTTGATGGAGGATATGACATAGTTCAGGCTGGATACGACAGACTAACGTCTTGGATCGACAAGTTAAATGTAGTAATACGACAGACTAACGTCTTCGATCGACAGGCTCAATGTAGTCATACGACAGACTAACGTCTTCAATCGACAGGCTAAATGTAGTCATACTCAACAACTTCTACGATAAACAAATAGAGAGATCACGCGTCACGCTAGCTCCCCATATCAATAACATTCTGAGGTATTTTTGTGTTAAACGTCTCACTAAATCTAGAGTCTCTGGCGAGACGCTATAACAAAGGAAGCTCTAAAGTACATATAACTTCAATTCAGTCTCAGTATGATAAGTAATAATGGCTATGGATAGAAAATGACAATACTTCTTATTGTGAAACTCTAAAACTAAGAACGTTATAAAGTGTATTACAATACAGCTAGATCTAAATAGCGACAGTGACAAACATTGACTGGCATTGTTAAACTTGACTGTTGAACATTGTATTCTAGTAAACTATCCCTGCAGGCTGGCTATGGAATGCGTTGCGTTGTAGGCGAGGGTCCGATCTCAGACTCCGGTGGGCGGGGCGAGTCCGCTAGTACCTGGAGCGGTTCAGCTCGTCTCGCAGACTTCTCTTCATCTTGGCGGACATGCGCTTGAGGTGGCGGGAGGCGCGTGTCGCCTGGAGCAGCGCGTCGTCCAGGTGGTAGCGGTCCATCACGCCGGCACGGCGCTCGCGGCTGGGGCTCCGCCGTCTGCCCTCGTTGTCAGACATAGCGTCGTTGTCGTCGTAGGAGCGCGAGAATTCTCGCACGCGGTACCGCCGCGGCGACGCAGTGGCAGGGGGCGGGGCGAACATGACTTGCGGCTGGGGAAGGGGCGGGGCCATCATCACCGGAGGCGGGTAGGCGGGCTCGGGGGGCGGGGCTTGGCGCCGCTGGAACTGGTAGTTGCTCAGGCGGTCCAGGCGCTGGCTGATGTTGTTCAGGTCGTCCTGCGTGACGCGCCGCCGCCCCGGGAAGCTCGCGTTGAGGTCCGCGCTCGGCGCGTGTCCGTTGGGAATGACGCTCACCGCAGGGGGCGGGACTGGCGCAGGCGTGGGGGCGTGGTTCACCGGGGAGTCGAACCTGGCGGGCGTGGTTCGGTTCAGCGAGCGTGACGGCGTGCGGGGGTCGAAGTCGGGCATGGTGCTGTGCGCGTTGCTAGGCGACACGCTGCGGCGACCGGCCTTGAGCTGGCGAATCTCCTCCAGCATGTCGTTGAGCTTTCCTTGCCTGGCCAGGGCCTGGGGGTCCGTGCCCGCCGTCTGCGTCGCCTGCTCTGACTGCGTCTGCGTGGCGGCCGTGCCCGTGGCGCCCGCGGCCCTCAGTGTGGCCACGTCCCGGTAGAGCGCCTCCAGCCTCTCCTTGGTCACCGTGACGTCCGAGCCGGCGATGGAGCCGCTCTCGTCCTCCGTGTCGATGCCCTGCTGCCTCTTGATGTCCTTGACCTCCAGCAGGATGGAGCGAAGCAGGTCCGCCCGGGACCCACTCGACCGCTTCGTCTGCGCGCCGATGGAGTGGAGCGACGCGGTGGACGTCTGCATCTCTCTGGCGCGGCCCGGCGACTCGGTCTGGGTGCTGCTGGCGGTTTGAGGCGCCGGGGGGTCCGCGAGCTCGAGCGTCTGGGTCCTCACGTGGCCGGGCGTCTGGCAGCCGCGCTCTCTGAGCAGCTGCGGGTCGACGGGCGTGAAGTCGCCGCTGATGTAGCTGGCGGCCGACTCGTCGTCCGACTCGATGTAGCTGAGCGGCGTGTGCGTGTTGTTCAGGTCAGACCCGGCCCAGTAGCTCGGCTCGTCCAGGTGCGTGTCGAAGCTGGACGCGTGCAGCATGGTGTTCTCGCCATACGTGTCGCCGTAGGCCGAGTCGTCGCTCTCCGACTGAGCCCCGCCCCCCGCCGCGGCAGCCGCGCCCTTCTTGAAGCTGCGCAGGTCCTGGGACGAGTCGTGCGGCCGGCGGGGGCGGCGGGGACGCAGGTTGCTGCGGGACGTGTTGGGCGAGCGGCCGGGGGCGCTGCGGGATCCGGGCCGGGGCGGGAACAGGAATGGGCTGGCTCCGCCCCCTCCGCCTGAAGCTCCGCCTCCCCCGCCTCTAGCTCCCCTGGCGCCGCGGGCCGCCTTCCACGGGGAGTGCGAGTCGTCGTCCTCGCTGTCCGAGCCGGCGAAGGGAGTCTGCGTGGACCTGCACCGGCGCCGCTGTAGTCACCACACACACAGAGACGCAGAGGCGGGGCGGTTGTAACAATAGACATAGTCAGATTAGCGCTAGAGGGAGGAGGTGCGGCATTGGTACAACAATGGTTCACATGATAATAACACAATAATGAGCAATAGTCAAATTAGAACCGTCTCCCTAAACGTTTCTTCAGGAAACGCAGGTGTCTTTTTCCGAGCAACGCACATGATATGCCCATAATTGTGTGGGAAGAAAATCAAACTATGTCCAAGCAGGCCTGTTTTTTTTTCGTTTCTCATAATCCAACGCTAGCAACTAGGCTTTAATCGTGAACCGGTTCCAGGACAAACTCTGGCAGTTCTACTTCCTGCCACACAATGGCTGCTCGTGTTAGGGCAGAGGTCTATTCAGCTACATGCACAGCTCGTTTAGTACCGTTCTCGACTGACAAGCAGGCAGTCCGTGGTTCAAATCTCAGTCTTGGCCCATGTCTCCTTGGAAATCGGAGCAGACCATTATCTGCTGGAACCTGCTCTCCCTGGACACTCAGCGTAATGAGACAGGTTTATATATACTAAGCATATGCATTAATCGCTTTCTGTGTCCTCATGGTGGGTTTTAGGTGATCAGGGTTCGAACCCACAGATTCTATGCCACCATGTGTTCACAAGTAAAAACTAATAAAGATAGCAGGCTCATTTCAAAATATCTTAATGTATGGCTCATTTTAGATCGAAAACCTTTAGCTTACGTTTCAATAGATAAAATCTCTGTGCATCTCTCTGCAAGAGGCATAACTGTGGGCTTTTTAAGGAGAGGGAGAAGAGGGGGCGGGGGTGCAAGGGGCATCACTGTGGGCTTTTTAAGGGGAGGGGGAGGAGGAGGTGGGTTAAGCAGGGGACACACTTATTGGCCTGGTCTGGTGGCCTGGCAATCTGAACATTCTAGCAAATTCTAAGCTTAGACTACATCGTGGAAACTGAAATACTAGCCTAATGTTATCACACATCTATAAATAGACTCAGCGGTGCCAGTCTGCGCTACAAGCGTGAGGTCAATACAAACCTGATGGACGTGACTACAGACTTAACACATCTCAAACTTAGCAAACAGTGCAACATCAATCACAATAAATCAATTCTTTCATCACATTAGAGTCAAATGCCTTAAGATTTTGGTATGCACGAGGAAAAGAAAACCTTTAAGACTTATTTACCCAGGTATCTAGCAGATCCAGAACACCCATCTTGAGAGTGTGTTAACCGGTTCTTATTGGTTTGGGATGGATGAACTGTTGGCATAGCGAAGGCTGCGCAAGCCGGCGACAAAAAGGTGCTCATATTGTACAGAGTTCTGGGGTCTATTTTTGCTATCTCAACAATTTTGGACGGCTTGATTTGTCTATGAAATTGAACGCTGAAGGTGTTTATTTCTTCTTATAAACTTTCCAATCAGATTGCTCCAGTCCTTCGGTAAAAAAATCCAAACAAAACCAAAGAATATTTTATACCCAACAGAGATCTATAATAATATTGTTCAGGGACATGCTACCAATGTGTTACTAAAACTGTCTTCAGCTCTGAAGTGATCTAGTGACCATTTGTTTCTCGAATTCTTATTTCTACACATGGGACAATGAACAAATGGAAGACTCCTCTGATCTAGTAGTAAACCAAGACTCCCACCCCGTCCCAGCTTTTAGCACGGGATTTCTAAATGACCAATGACGCCTAGAGAGATCTAGACAGTTCGCCATTATTGAAAGACTCAGTGTTCTATGATTTTTTTTCCTCAATGATTTGACTGGACTATCTGGATTTCACAGAAAATGAATAGAACTTAAGATGTCTCGACTGGCATTGGGCATTTTAAATGCTGTTTAAGTAAAAAAAAAAAAAAAACAACGCCGCGTTCACCCGAGATTCGATAAGGTCTAGCGACCAACCTTAGTGGGGGGATTACCAGGTATCTGTGGGCTGTCCGGTGTGCCACACTGCGAGACTTCACACACGCCCAGGGGATTATCTACACGCGACCTTTGGGGCTGGGACCGGTGTAAATCTTTCAATGGGATTAAGGTATGTGAACTTTGATCCATAATCAGTCTTCGCGACCCTGACTACATTCTGTGGCCACTGTTGTATTTTTCAACACACTACATTTCAATTACATAAAACCCGGAAAAACTGGCTATTCTCCGGAAATGTCTAAAACGTCTAGACAATTCCAAGCAGTTCTGGTTTTGTTCGAAATGGAAGTACCAAGGATTGACTGGATTCTGTAGGTAGTACTACGGGGGATGACTGACTATGGCAGAGCAGCCATGGTCCCAGAGCCCAGTTTACGAGGCTATAACGAGTTTATCATGACAGTAACAAATCACAGGCGCGTCTGGCTAGCCCGGGGCCGCCCTGGCTCGAGTGTTGAGTACTGTTGACTGTGGCTGTTGATCAGCCAACAAGGACTGGACGCGGGATCACTTGCAAATCGGGGGTATCTGCATAATTTTATATCTTTAGAGAAAAAACAACGAGCAGTTGGCACCTTTTTGAGCTATGGTTGAAGTCTGAGCTTTGCTTGTCTCTTGGTTTCTGAATGTCCCCTGCCAGCAACTAGAGGACGTGGCCGCCGCATATGTCTAACTCCTGACAACATTGCCTGCTGTTGGGACAGGGCACATCCAAACTACAGTGAGTTTCACAGTAGCGTGTTTATAGCCGCACCATGTCATAGCAGAATCCCTGAGGGCGACCGGACAAGACACAACTGCTACAGCCTGTGCCTTCATAAAAGACCATCTATTTCATTCTACTTCTAGCCCGAGATCCAGTGCTCCTATTGTTTGCTTTAAACACACACTGCTTTTTACGTTATAGTTTAATGTGCGTAATGTGTTATCCGACATACTCCTCCTGAGCATTGAATTACACATCAAAATCAGTTGATAACTTCAACTGGGAATGTAGCAGGAACAGAAGGTCTGGTAGGTTGTACAAGCAAGATGCGACAGATCCAGTCAACAACTACTTTAATCATTCCTTAATTTAAAGTACATACGGTTCCAACTCCTGTTCTTCCTTGTAACGAAGGTGAACAAGCGGAATCTTTGCTTCTTAAATTCTCCACTATAACAGTGCAAGTCTCCACTCTAACAATGCAAGTCTCCACTCTAACAATGCAAGTCTCCACTATAACAATGCAAGTCTCCACTCTAACAATGCAAGTCTCCACTCTAACAATGCAAGTCTCCACTATAACAATGCAAGTCTCCACTCTAACAATGCAAGTCTCCACTCTAACAGTGCAAGTCTCCACTATAACAGTGCAAGTCTCCACTCTAACAGGGCAAGTCTCCACTATAACAATGCAAGTCTCCACTATAACAATGCAAGTCTCCACTCTAACAGGGCAAGTCTCCACTCTAACAGTGAAGTCTCCACTCTAACAGGGCGTCTCCACTCTAACAGGGCGTCTCCACTCTAACAATGCAAGTCTCCACTTTAACAATGCAATGGGACGTGAACGTTCAACATATTTTAACTAAAGCAAGACAAAGGTTGTATTTCTTAAGAAAATTAAAATCATTCAATGTTCAAAGCCCTACACTTCTCAGCTTTTATAAGGCAATAATCGAGAGCGTTCTATCGCAGTCAATCACTGTTTGGTTCGACCGTGCCCCAATAGCTGAGATTGAAAAAATAAACTCAGTTATACGTAACAGTGAAAGGCTGACGGGTGTAGACCTTCCTACACTTGAAACTATTTACATGTCTCGTATGGAAAGGAAAATATCTAAAATACGTGATGATAATTCCCACCCTGCTAGCCGTTACTTTGATCTTCTGCCCCACGGGAGAAGAATGCGAGCCTTTAAGGGGTGTGGCCGCTTCGTTAAGAGCTTTTACCAACAAGCAGTCAAACATTTTAATGGCTCAAGAGAACTTAAAAATTTATAATGCTACTACAAGGTGAACTCTTACATTCTATGCCTTTATTAATAATTTAGAGTAATTTAAAATCAAACTTAATTAACACATTTATAGTGCATTTTGCAGTCATTGTTATATGTACTTTATTTAATCACATTATTGGAACTTTTTAATGTAATGCGCAATCAGTTTTCCATATTGATAAGGAATGTATGATAAGTTCTTACTTTCTTTTTCTCCCTAATTAATGTGTACTAGTTAGATACAACTATGTTTAAGTAAAACTTTTTGTTAATTGTGTTGTATATTTGCATAACTGTTTATGTGTATTCATCTTGCTAAGCCTGTGCTTGACAAATAATTTTCGATATGTATGTTCTTAATATATATATATTGACTGAATAAACATTGAATCTCTATCTATCTATCTATCTATCTATCTATCTATATATATATATCTACTTTATGCTGAAGTTTGGTATAGTTAGTGCCTTAGTAGCCTTTGTTTACAATATGATCTTTGCCCAGTTAGAAAAAAGTACATTTTGTCTTTGCCAATGTTTTTTATCAATTTTTTTAAAAACATTATTTAGTTTTTCTACCAATGTCAATATTATTCTTTTTTATGAGATTATCTCGTTTAATGCCAATGTCAATCAATATTGAACTATTTCATGGCATTATTCTCTTTGTTCAATGCACTGACTAGGAGAGCTTGATGTCAACTGAGTTCTCATAATTTTTCATATAACAACTATTTCAATGGTTTTATTCTTTATGACGCTGTTTTGACTTTGCCAATGTAATTTTATGGCATTATTTCATTTTTATGCCAATGTTAATATTAATTTATTTTATAAAATTATTTTCTGCTATTTCATAACATTATCTTCTCTTTGCCCAATGCTTCCAACATTTAGCACCGGCTGGAAGAGCTTGATGTGGACAGAGCTGTGGAGTTTGTCGTATCGTGCATGAACTTTGACGGAGCTTTTGGCTGCAGGCCTGGCAGCGAGTCCCACTCTGGACAGGTCAGTTTCAGCACGAAAACGATTAGACTACAGAAATTGGGGGGCGCGGTGGTCCTGGGGTAGAACATCGGCTTCCGGCGCAAAAGGTCCGAGTTCGAGCCCTGGCGATTGCGCTCCCTACTGGTTGGGTCGGTGTCAGTTTAATGTGACCGGCTGAGACAGGAGTCATGGTATCCCCGCCCTGTCTCGTGTGTGGCAGCACATACAATTGTCAGACGTTAGTCTTGGGGCCCGTCCACAGTATAGCCTATATAGCGCTAATGTTGGACGTTAAACCAACTCAACAAACAAACTCAACAGTTCTTTCATTTATTGGTTTGTTGGTGTCTAAATATAAGATATTACTTTATTAGTCCTTGTGGGACTGATTGTCACGCAGTGGAAGCCTTCTCTCAAATAATCCGGCACTGAGAGATACAAGAATTTATTTGTCCCCACATCAGTTAGGGCACAGTGAGACCCATTTTATTCTTCTTATTATTATACTACTTTTAGTATCATTGTTATCATCATTATCATCTTCATCACTCTTACTATCATTGTTATCATCATTATCATCTTCATCACTTTTACAATCATTGTTATCATCATTATCATCTTCATCACTTTTACTATCATTGTTTTTATCATCATTATCATCTTCATCACTCTTACTATCATTGTTATCATCATTATCATCTTCATCACTTTTTTTCACATTCGTCATTGTTATGATCATTATCATCTTCATCACTTTTACTATCATTGTTATCATCATTATCATCTTCATCACTCTTACTATCATTGTTATCATCATTGTAATCTTCATCATAATTCACACTGTTATATTGTTTTTTATTCCTTTGGCTATGGGGGAACACAATGAAAACATAAACGTGTGTATTACAATAATTGTTACTGTAAACCTGAGGACCTAAACTGTTTGACCGCACTGTTTGTGATGTACCATGCGTCCCTGACCAGGTCTACTGCTGTGTCGGAATGTTATCAGTGACCGGTCACCTCCATCACATCAACGCTGACCAGTTGGGCTGGTGGTTGTGCGAGAGACAGCTCGCCTCAGGCGGATTGAATGGTAAGCACAGGTCTTGCGATATATGAGCACATAGCTCAGAACTGATATCAATATAATATACATGTTTACATTCTGTTTTTCTTTCTTCATTCTCCTAAATCCTTTCCCTGACTCTTCCCACATGGGTGTGCTGACTTTTCTTTCTTTTTTTCTTTTTTTAAAATGAAAAACACATATGTGTAAATGATATATTATTCAAAAGGAACAGGAAAGTTAAGAATTTTTTCCTACTATTTCTGACTAATATGCAAAAATTCAATTAATTTTGTTAAGACATATGAACATTTTTTTCTTGTAAGCTTTATCACAGCATGCATATATATATGATATATATATATATTTTTTTTTAATTTTTTTTTTTCTAAATATATAATAAAGTAACACGTGAAGTACTTTAATGGAGTAACATGTGAAATACTGTAATGAAATAGTGATTGAAACACTATGTTGAAATAACATCTGAAAACTATAATGAAATTACACATGAAACGCTATAATAAAATTGTACGTAAAATACTATGATGAAACAACATAATTATGAAATACTTTAATGAAATAACGTGTGAAATACCATAATAAAATAGCACATGAAATACTGTAATGAAATAACATGAAATGCTATAATGGAATAACATATGAAACACTATTTTTGAAAAAAAGCCAAAATACTAAAATGAAATTAAATGTGAAATACCATAATAAAATAACACATGAAATAATATGAAATGCTATAATGGAATAACATATGAAACACTATACTGCAATGACATTGTCAAATAACACATGAAATACTTTAATGGAAATAACATGTGAAATACTTTAATGGAAATAACATGTGAAATACTATACAGAAATAAAAATTAATGTAAAACACTATAATGAAATAAAATGTAAAACACTATAATGAAATAAAATGTGAAACACTATAATGATATAAAGCCTGAAAAACTATATTGATATAAAGCCTGAGACACTATATTGATATAAAGCCAGAATTATTATAATGATATAAAGCCTAAAACACCATAAATATAATGATATAAAGCCTAAAACACTATACTGATATAATAATAATGTGAAATACTCTAATAAAATTACATGTGAAACAAAATTCTTTTTGTGTCTTAGGCCGGCCTGAAAAGCTACCTGATGTCTGCTACTCTTGGTGGGTGTTGGCTTCACTGAAAATCATAGACCGTCTTCACTGGGTGGACAAGGTACTTACAACACTGACATTTTCTGTCTTTGTTTTTCATATTACAGTTCAACTATTTAAAAAAAATGACAGATTCATCTTACTGTGTCTTTCTTTACTCTAACTTAGTCTTCTTTTTTTAATTGTTCTCTTTTTATTTGATTTCCTCTCTCTCTCTCTGTCAGTCTGTTTCTGTCTATTTTCTTCTCACTCCCTCACACTTTCTCTCCTTCCATCTCTGGTGTTTTTTCTTTCTCTCTCTCTTCAGGTACCATAACACCTTGGATAGACCTTTACTTGAATACATTGAATTTTAATACATTGTATGTTATCTCCAATACTTTCATTAATTTAGTTCTTTGAAAGCTTACTAAATGTATTGTTTGAATGAGTTATTAATATAATGCAGTGAGATGGGAAAGCCATACAATTCACAAAGAAATACCTGTTCGTGGAAAATTGTACATTATTTAACTTGAGAGAGAGAGAGAGAGAGAGAGAGAGAGAGAGACCTCCCATGTCTCTCAAGTTAAATAATGTACAATTTTCCACGAACAGGTATTTCTTTGTGAATTGTATGGCTTTCCCATCTCACTGCATTATATTAATAACTCATTCAAACAATACATTTAGTAAGCTTTCAAAGAACTAAATTAATGAAAGTATTGGAGATAACATACAATGTATTAAAATTCAATGTATTCAAGTAAAGGTCTATCCAAGGTGTTATGGTACCTGATTCAGTATGCTGTCATGCTATACCGTTTTAGTTTACTCAACAAAGTTCATTGAAATGATAAGGATCAAGTTGGCATCACTGTTCCTAACATTATCTATTGTGATTCCTCCCTCCTCCCCCCTCCCCCCTCTCTCCCACACACCCACTCACACACCAGGACAAGCTGGTGCAGTTCATCCTGGCGTGCCAAGACGAAGAGACGGGCGGATTTGCTGACAGACCAGGAGACATGGTCAGTGGTTTCCTTGCAATATACAGTGAAGTTATCCTTCATAATAAGATGCTGTTGATTTTTTATAGATTTATTTCGTCGTGGTGTTACGACTATAGCATAAGTAAGACTATCTAACTAAACTACCAGGTTGAAACTGGGCTGATAGGCTTTTCCTGTGTGTACAATATATATAGTAAAAATAGAAATATACCTTTGTCAGGTATTTTCACTAACCTGCTTCACTAAGTGACACTATCAAGGAAACTAAATTATATCATAATATACAACTGTAGAATACTATTCCTTAAGTCCATTTTTTTCCCGTAACCGTTTTAGACTTAGAGTGAAAAAAGTAAAAAAAAAAAGAAATTACACTGTAAATAGAAACGATAACCCTTAATGGGTCGACTCGAAAGTCATTTATTTTATTGTCTCCCCTAGGTGGATCCGTTCCACACTCTGTTTGGTCTGGCCGCGCTGAGTCTACTGGGAGACCGCGCTGTGAAACCTGTGAACCCCGTGCTCTGCATGCCGGAGGAAGTCATCAGGAAGGCTGGGATAGAGCTACAGCTGTTATAGTACATTTATTATGCTATGAAATCGTTTTTTTATATTGTCCCTTTAAGAGCATGTACACCCATTCACGAGTTTCTCGCGTGATAGAAAAAGGAGGAATAAAGGATGAATGGAGGCCCTCTATCAGTGGCAGTTTGTCGGCACCCCACAGTGCCCAGTTGGGAGATTCTAAGTAAGTGAGGCAGCTGCGAACGGAACTAGAAGTTCTATTACAGCGAGGCAGTGAACTGGCGCACTGTGCTTTATGGGTTATTATGAAAACTACTATTTTTTTTCGTTAATGAGTTTTATCATATTTATTAACGTGTAAAACTTGAGGTTCGTCGCATACGCACATCTTTCTGTCAATCCAAGAAAAGCTGGTTAGATGCCATATTTTTTTCTGGCATAGGCACTGAGCTCTACGAAATTGCATATTCCCCAACTTTTTCTTTTTGTCATGTTTAAAAGGAAATATGAAAATACTTTTTAACAAGGAGGAAGAAGCAAAGGCATACAGAAAAAGAGATGGGAAGACAACATAAGAATATAAAATATACGCAAATATTCTTCAGTGGATGGTTTTACATTTTTTGTACATTTATGTGAATTGGCAGGGATACGATTTTGTTCCATTATTTTGTTATTGACATAATTTAATGTAAGTTTTTGTTCTTATCAACGTTGGTCTCATCATGTGGTATATATGAGAGAATCTGACAGAAACACAGAGTTATACAGTGAGAGGAACAGAGTGATAGAGAGAGACAGAGAGAGAGAAAGAAAGAGAGAGAGAGAGAGATAGAGAGAAATTTAGGGAGACACAGAGAGAGAGACAGACAGACAGAAGAGGTATTTTCACATAATATATACTAAATATTACTTATTTTTTTTGTTTTTATCAAGGTTTATTTCAGCGCATATATAGGTTAACATCACATTGATACTACACTTATGCCGGTTATTTGAGATACTATTGGAAGCAAGTGCAAATTGGATGAATATAAATATCAGTAAATTTTTTTTCTGATTATGCAAAATACATTAAACGTACTTGGAATTTAATTAAAACAATTTGTTTTGTCTATCATTTTCACCCATTTAAAGTAAAACGTGTATTGTGAAGTTATACTGCATGTTTTCTATTTTTTCTATTAAATTGTAATTGTTTTTTTCTTTGCGATGAAATAGGATGTGGCTCTAAAGATATGCATTTGAATACCCTATTAAGTATTATATACTTTCAAAACATCTAAACTTCCTAATTTCACATAATACTGGGTCTTAAATAAATGCATAACTTTTAACTATTCACACAACTTGTTAGGGGCATAGCTGTAACTGTTCCTAAAATCATCAACAATAGCAATAGTAATAACCATAATAATATAAATATAAATAAGAACAAAACATTGTATCAGCGGAAATAGAAATTTTAATATAAATAAGAACAACGCATTGTATCAGCGGAAAGTGTTCAGAATTGTTTTTATGCCTGACATTAAAAGGGCAAGAAAGCTTTTTTTAAGTCTGAATAGATGCAGGCTTCCCCAAATGTCTGTCGAAGTAGGGCCGACCGCAATCCACTTTTTCCTAGTTGTGGAGACGCGTCTCGTCTTCATTTACATGAATCTCAGTAAAACTGCTAAATGTATTACCAGTTTAGATGCCGTCTTCCACGAATGGCTGTTGAAGTAGGATCGACCGAAATCCTCTATTTTCTAGTAGTGGAGATGCGTGTCATTCTCATTTATACGAAGTCCAGTGGGGGGTTGAGGTGTGGTGACCTTGGGCAAAAGGTCCGTGGTTCGAGCCCTGGCTATTTCGACCCCTACTGGTTGGATCGGTGTCAGTTTAATGTGATCGACTGAGACAGGAGTCATGGTATTCCCACCTTGTCTCGTGTGTGCAGCACATAAAATTGTCGGACGTCAGTTTCGGGGCCTGTCCACAATATAGCCTATACCTTTTATTTCGGCCACACACTGTTATCACGACAAGAGCATTAGCCAGTCTACATTTTTTTTTATCAATGACCACAAGCTGGTCACAGGACTACATAATGATACTTGTATGGATCACAATAGAAAGGATATAATTTTTATGGTGTATAGAGAGTTACTCATCAAGGCTATCGTCTTTCGATTATTTCTCCTGAATTCAATCATTGCGAGATATAAACCTGCTGTAAAACAGATTCATGGTTATATTGAGAATGTGGGAGTTGATCAATAATAAATAAAAAATATATAATTATTATACCTGGACCTTTATTTTCTTGGAATATCTTTCTTTTTATCCAGTCAATAAAAACAGAACAATGTGCGATTTATAAAGCACTGCCCGTGTACGATAGGGGTATGTTTTATTGATTACAAATCATAATCTGTAAGCCTTTTATAGATAGGGGTAGTTTTAGTATGAAAGATGGTAAAAGAGAGCGTTTCAATAAGAGGTAAAATAGTTTGTAGTTTTATTAGCAACGTTTTTATGGCCTTGGTAGTTGGCTATTTTTAATATCTACTAGAACTATACGCCAAACGTTTAGGATCAATTGTTCTGAAACAAACATACACACAAATACTAGCCTTTAATATTGTTCTATACTTCACTATAATATTCTCTCTTTCTTTCTACCTCTCTCTCTCTCTCTCTCATTCTCTCTCTCTCTCTCTCTTTCTCCAGCTCTCTATTGCTATCTCGTGCTTTCTGTTTCCCTCCATCTCTATCTCTTGCTTTCTTTGTCTCTCTCTCTCTCTCTCTCTCTCTCTCTCTCTCTCTCTCTCTCTGTATATATTGGTACACCGCACTTCAACAAAATGTAATGTGGTTTGCATTTAGAAAGGTTGAAACCGGCGCCAGAAAGTTTCTTACATACTAGGAGTTAGTAAAGTGGGAAAAACACGGAGTTTTGTGAGGTGTGACAACGATGAAAAAAAAAAACATTTAATGATTCTAGGTGCGTTTGCATTGTTACTCACATCGCTCTATAGCGTAAGTTATTTTAAATAGAGAGTCGGCGAAGAAACCTACCTAACTTGCTAGGAGTTTGTGAGGTGGAGAAAAAAGAGAAGAAGATAACTGATGCATTGTGTGTGTGTGTGTGTGTGTTTGTGTTAGATCTAGGGTGTTTTTATACACAGCGCTCAAATACGGCGGTGATTTGACATACAGAAAGGGTGAGGTTGGATAACATTGAAGGAGATCGCTGATACTGTGTGTATACATTGTTACTTTTACCGTTTGTTGAGATGAAGATACGACACAAAGAAAAAAACCCATTCCGAAACACCTCAAAGAAACAAAAAAGAACAACGACAAACAAACCAAAAAAAAACCAAAAAAAAACCGGCCTTATCATACTAGAAACTTGTGAGGTGGGACAATGGTGAAGAAGATACCTGGCGCTTTTTGTGTATGGTGTGTGTAATTATGTGATTGCATTGTAACTTTCACACCTCTATAATGTCGCAACTAGTTGACATTGAGAAAGGTTTAAATCGACATAGGCAACTTTCCTAACTCACTAGGAAGATACCAGATACTCCGTGTGGATGTGTATTTTTAATCACACAGCGATAGAATGTACGTACATGTAGTTGAATTAAGAGAATAGTTGAAATCGGCATAAAGAAATACCTCCCCACCAAGAAAAAACAAATAAGAAAGAAAAAAGATAGAAAAAAACAAACTACAAAAACAAACAAAATCAAAACATAAGAAAAACAAACAAACAAAAAAAACAACAACAAAACAAAACAAAACACGCCCCTAACAAGCTGGGAGTTCTGGAGGTGTCAAACTCGTGAAGAAGATAACCGACACTGTCTCTCTTTGTATGCATTGTTACTCACACCGCCACGAAAGGCACGTGTGTTACAGGACAAGGTGCTCACCACTGTCGCCAGCCGGTGTGGCGAAGTCGAGTCCCCCACCCCTCCACCCTAATCCACGACTGTGTGTTATTGTGTAGGTAAAATAAGGCAATGCCCCTACTAGGTAGGACTGTGTATGATTGTGTAGGTGAGGCAGTGCCTTTACTAGGTATGACTGTGTATGGGTGTGTAGGTAAGGCAGTGCCTTGACTAGGTATGACTGTGTATGATACCTTGACTAGGTATGACTGTGTATGATACCTTGAATAGGTAGGACTGTGCATGATACCTTGACTAGACCAGGGCAACCACACTCCCGCGAACATCTGCCGCTCTGCACGCCTGTTGATGAAATAGACACCTTGTGAATTCTACGTCGATAAACGGATGACCTAATCACCCCCGTTAGGTATGTGAGTTCAGGATGAAATAAAAAGTTTGTGCACATTCCCATGATCCCCTACCTATCGTATTGGTTTTAGATATGAGTTCCGTCATTGCTAAGTCTTTAATGGAGCCCATAGCGAAAACGGAGACATAGCGTGATTTGAGAACAAGGTTTTATCATAATATTGACAAAGAAAGCAAATTTGACCTTTTTGGGGGTTATCTTTTTTATAATGTGTACCCCAAACAATTAAAAATAAGTGCTTTTAAACTTTAACACGACAGGTAATGTATTCTTCACCGACATCCAATCATAGTTCTTTCCTAGACCTATTGAGCCAATCAGCGATCAGAAAACTTCATTTCTAAAAGATCTGGTTACGTTATCCGTAATCGTTAAAGTGGATCGCAAATCCGATAATATCCGATCACTTGGTTCTTTTGTATGGCCAGTTACAGTGTGCATGCACAAGGTTTATATAGGCAAAGGTCTAGATCTATCATAGCCTTTCCCGTGAGCAGTCGGCTTTTGTGTTCGTTCATTGGGAGTATTATAAGCTACACCTTATTCATTTTAGGAGCAGAGTTTGTTTTCATATTTGCGAGCAACACGCCTTACGCATTTTGTATTTGGAAAGTTGTAAGGACTTTTTCTTTCGTTGTTTACTGTGTTTTGAAGCATTTTCGATTTTTGGCACCGATGTTTTGAATTCAAAAGTTACTGGAATTATTGTATTTATTCAATCGCATTAGATTTTGTATCATGCGAATCGATTAACGTGATTAAGTTTTAGGAGTTTAACTTTCTGTGTTATATTTTGCATAAGATGAAGAAAATTTATATGGAGAATAATAAATTATTATGTTGAGTGGTTTATATTTATTATGTTCGTGTAATTAAGAATACACTGGATTATAATATACAGACACTGGATTACTTGGAAATCTGAACTACTTGGAAATCTCTTCACGCATTAGTAAGTATACATTTTCAGAGTTGTGTATGTAAATATTGTCAGGGCAATTCTGTATTAACAACTTAAGTGCTGTGGGAATGGACCACTACTTTGTAGGCAATAATAAAAATAATGATTTATATGTCCATCATGTCGTAAATGGATGCTCACTTTAAATTATTGGTTCACTGGTTCAAATCATCTTTCGACTCATTCATTCACTCACTCACTCACTCACTCACTCTTTCACACACTCAGTCCCTTGACTGTGGAGTCCTAGGTGAGACATGGTCGACACATCGTATGACAGCGGTCTAACCACGACTTCCCATAACAACAGGCAAAGTCACCAAAGTGTCTATTATATAAAGAACAATTTTAACATAACAAGTGTAATATTCATCTATTAATTTGAAATGTTTTTCATAGTTAGGATGGAGGGTGCGATGGCCCTAGGGTAGAACATCGGCTTACGACGCAAATTGTCCGTGGTTCGAGTCCTGGCGATTTCGCTCCCTATACGTCGGTGTAAGTTTAATGTGACCGACTGAGGCAGGAGTCATTGTATCCCGGCCCTGTTTCGTGTATTGAAGTACATACAATTATCAGACTGCAGTCTTGGGGCCTGTCCACAATATGGCCTATATAGTGCTAATGTTGAATGTTAAACTAACTCAACTCTACTCAACACATAGTAAGGACAGAATGGTACTCAAATAATATTTTATTCAGCCTACTAGCCTAACAATCAAAATTGTCCTCACTGCGCATAATATTTTCATGATGTGGCTCACCTTGGCTGTATATGCGAATGTTTATTTATTTCTGTGATATCGCTTGGTAATTTTGGAAGTCCAAGCCAGGAAAACGCTGACAATACATGTACAGTATAAGTATTTACAAATAACAAAAGTGTACACTAAATCACAAAAAGTAACTCTGTGTTTTTAATTTTAATAACCCACCGAGTTTATCTAAAGAAAGCAACTAGAAGAAAACAAAAATGAACGTGTGTGCAAAGCATGGGGAATAAAACTACGAGGCTACAATAGTACAAAGAGAAAAGTACATGTACATGAAACATTGCAAGAACTATCGATACTTGTAAAATGTCCTTGAACTTTTCACCCTTCTCTCTTAGAGCATGTGTGTCCTGCCCGGTGTCAAAGTTTAAAAGCACAATTTTTAATTGTTTTGGGTACACATTATAAAAAAGATACCCCCCCCCCAAAAAAAAAAATAAATAAATAAAAAAAATAAATAAATAAATAAATAAATAAATAAAAATAAATGAAGCACAAAAAGCATAAACCGATGAACCAAATAATAGACAAAAATAAAAAGCTAAAATTATAAAATGTAACAGCACCAACAACAAACAAAAAAACAACAGCAACAACAACAACAATAACAACAGCAACCACAACAACAACAATAACAACAACAGCAACAACAACAAAACTATACAAATGAATACATTATAGGCCCTAAGGATTTTTGTTTTGTATATCTATCCCTAATGTTAAATTTTTTTATAATCGTCTCCTATATCAATAGCTACCTTTTTTATGTTCTCCTATGACC
Organism: Elysia chlorotica; assembly: GCA_003991915.1. Classification (NCBI taxonomy): domain Eukaryota; kingdom Metazoa; phylum Mollusca; class Gastropoda; family Plakobranchidae; genus Elysia; species Elysia chlorotica. The sequence goes on from RQTK01000624.1 coordinate 223,996, forward strand.
CATAATCATTATTACTACTTTTTCTTTTGAGCAGTATATGTGAAAGCGACAGCTGTTCTGTTTTTTAAGGCGTGTATCTTGATCCTTGACTTTCATTTTGTTGTCGTTTCTCTGTATAACATAATTATGTTTTCCTGAAGACACGTGTTGCGGAAAGATACATTGTACAATACTGCTGCTTTATGCTAGAGCTGTCATGTTTTTTATGTCGGTGTATTCATTAGAGTAAGAATATTTAAAAAAATTATCATAATCACCATCATCATCATTATTATTATATTATTATTTTTATTATCATTATAATTATTATTACTACAATGTACCACTACTTCTACTACTACTACTACTACTACTACTACTACTACTACTACTACTACTACTACTACTACTACTACTACTACTACTACACTACAATGGTAATCATTTTTATCTGTGTTTTATTCATCATAATGTGTTACCAACATGATAGGAATTATATAATTTATAACTGCCATGGCCCCAAACATAGCCCTCACTTTATCCTTAGAGAGCAGATTCACCTTTTTAAAAACGTTATTAGGGGAACTTTGTGTAAAAAATTAGGACAATATCTCTGCTTGACAATACACTGTGTACCAAAGGTCACCACTTATGGGCTGGATCAGTGGTTGAAATGGCTAAATTAATTTTTTTCTAACAATTTACTGGTTGGGTCGGTGTCAGTATAATGTGACCGGCTGAGACAGGAGTCATGGTATCCCCACCCTATCTCGTGTGTGGCAGCACATAAAATTGTCAGACGTCCGTCTTGGGGCCCGTCCACGATATAGCCTATAGTTGCTGACGTTGGACGTTAAAACCCAACCAAACCAAAACTAACGTTTGATAGTATAAAATAAATGGCGATGTTTGAGCAACCTGTTCAGATACTACTGGTTCAGTCTTCTCTTGTAATCATTATAAAGATTGGCATACACAAAATTATTCCTTGTTACTCACTGGATGCGGAAAAAAACTTACAAATCGAATCGCTGTCTTGTAATGTTAAATGTCTATGTTCAATTAGGTTGAGTATAAATGGTCAGTGAGCAATGAAAATCATAAACAGTGTCTGTTTGTTGTCGACCGCTCAATCGTTTAGTGAGTCAAGCTGGATTGGGTTTACTAGAAGGTTAAGTTGAGTTGATTTTTAACATCCAACATCAGATCCATGTAGCCTATATTGTGGACAGGCCCCAACACTGACGTGTGACAAATATATGTGCAGACACACATGCGTTCTGGGAGACCTGGACTCCTGTCTCTACTGGTTACATTATAATGACACAGACGCAACCAGTAACAGGGCGGATTCGGACTCACTCCGAGGTCACTAAAAACACAGGCCGGGTGTATGAAAAGAACATCAAAAACAAAAACAACAACAAAAACAACAACAAAAACAACAACAAAACAGCAACATCAAAAACAACATCAACAACAATGATGACAACAACAATGACAACAACAACAACAACAACAACAACAATAACAACAATAACAGCAATAAAAACAGCAACAACAAAGAGATGCGATGAGTGGTTGAGTTGATTTGGTTTTTTTTAACATCCACCGTCAACCACATCATCATAATATTGTGAGGGGGTATTGAAATTTAATATGTATCTAAGCAGAAGTCGATAGGTGATAAAATCTGCAACGGCGTTCTATCGTAGCACATAGCAGGCATGCTACCCTAAACTTACGTACCCAATCAGTGCGTGTTAATCGTAAAACTTGTATTTTTAAGATAAGATAATATAAGGTAATAGGATAAGAAGAGATATTAATATACAAAAAGGTATTAAGATAAGATAAGATATTAAGATAAGAAAAAATATTGAGATAAGATAAGATATTACGATAAGAGAAGATAAAAGGAGACCTAAACATTATTTATAATAATTATTGTAGTCGACATTGAAAGACATTATTTTACATAGCACGCGAGCTCTGTCCAACTCTACCATATTTCCACCATGTCTTAGGCCTTTTCCGCGGTAGCGTTACTCTATTATACATTCAGAATGAGTAACAGCTGCCTTGAGTCTACTCTACAGTAACAGTTGGTTGCGTGGGATTCTATCGGCATTCATTTACTAACTATGGACCGTAAGTGCAACACCTGGGTAACTCTAAAACTCACCGTGAGCGTTTGTATTCTTACATTCATACAACGAGTGCGGAGTGGAGTCTTAAGCTACTGCGACTTTGTACTTACTGTCCCATAAGTAGAACATCATGGTCGCTTACAAGTCGTCGTAAACCTTCTTTTTCTTATATCCTAAGGCGAATCTTAAGCTTACTACAGCGTTGTACTTACACGCCTAGAGTCGATAGCAAGGCCAAAATTGTAACACAGGCAGTAATATTGATCAGCATTTTCTGCAGTTTTGTAATGAATTCAAGCGGCTAGTACTGGGCCACTAAGCAGGACGAATGGGTAGCTAATCTTTGAAAGCCTTATCTTTTGACAGATTCGTTTTGAACGTTTATTATACTATGAGTAACATAGATGAGTAATTTGAACTTTTAAGAAAGCAATGATCATTAAAAGACTTTTAGCGGGACAAATAGGTAGCTAATCTTTGAAACAGTTTATCTTTTGACAGATTCGTTTTCAACGTTTATTTTTGTATGAGTAACATGGGTGTTTACTTTGGAATTCCTAAAGAGCAATAATCATTCAAAGACTTTTCTCAGGGCGAATAGGTAGCCAGTGTTTTAAAAAGCCATAATTATTTTTCAAGAGTTGTAGTATTACTAGCCTATGCATTAAATAGCTGATTTAATATACTGTTCAGTAGGTATTAGAAATAGGTTCCCTTATGTGGGATTTGAACTACAGTTATTCTACTGTATTATAAATATATCTGGTCTAGGTGCTACTTCAATTTTCCCAACCAGTGTGGATGTACTTTACTACGTTGTTGAAGAAATCAACACTTCATGGAAACAACAACAAACAAACTACAACTGTTGTCTTAAGTAGTCTTGTCGCAGTAGATTTTTTCATTGAACATAATTTTTCTGAATATTTCAGAATCGACGACATGGCGGCTAGAAAATGACAAAATCGTCAGAAGATGATCTATTCCACCAAGGGACGGATAAAGATGTCACAGCAAGATAATGGGCGGGCTCTTTATGTTTACTACATATACCTGGATTTATATTCTAGCTGCTATGCTTTCAGGTTGGTTAGTGTGTTTGTTTTGCTGTTTGATATTTTGTTTTGTTTTATTAGCATGGTTTTTATAAGAGAGGAATAGCGATAGTGGTAACATTGCAGATGATGAACATGACATACAAGAAAGATAAAGAGAGAGAGAGAGAGAGAGAGAGAGAGAGAGAGAGAGAGAGAGAGAGAGAGAGAGAGAGAGAGAGAGAGAGAGAGAGAGAGAGAGAGAGAGAGACAGACAGACAGACAGACAGACAGACAGAGAGAAAGAGAGACAGAAGACAGATAAATAGAGAGAAAGGGGATAAAAAATATATCACACAGTGTCAATATCTATGGTGTGCTTGCCACATAAAAATAACAATAACGACTAAACAAAGAAGAAAAAAAAAGGAAAGCTGGTGAAGGCAAGATTATCCAAAACACCTGCCAAAAAATTGACAGGGAGCTCACACTTTTTTCAGGCGTTTGGCTGTGATAAACAGTCTCGGTCCGTATCGATTTTAGCAGCAGGTATATATAATCTATTCTACTCTAGATCTCGGTAACGTTGATCCGTGATAAAACAGTAACAGGCGGATCGGGAGTGCCCTGTGCAAGGGCAGGGAATGGTTTATGTGGTAGAGCATTGGTCTTCGGATAAGGAGGTCCGCGGTTCGGAACTTAAAATTTTGTGTGTGCAATTTAGTCCCTTAGTGGTTGGGTCGTTATTAATATAATGTGATCGGCTAAGACAGAAGGTTATATCTCCCCACCCTGTCTCGTGTGAGGCAGCACATAAATTGTCAAACATTAGCATTGGGGTCCGAATATAATGCAGCCTATATACCTGACTTTGGCTGTTAAACAACCAACTTAACTCAACTCTGTATCCTTGCATTATCGCTTGTTCGTCGGTTTATTTACGTCCATCGTAATCATCGCGTTCTTGTTACAATCAAGGAAAAATAACAATGTTTAGACTGAAATAACTTTTTTTTATTTATGCTCTTGCCTACGGTCATTTTTAGATTTAAAAATTAATATGTTTCCCTGTCTTTCTTAGAAACCACTCTCCAAAACACACACACACACACACACACACACACAAAAGAACTAAAGACCCCCCTCTCTCCCCTTAAAAAATACAAACTAACAACTGAGGGAAATGGGCAATGAAGTCTCAAAACTAAATTTCGAAACGTGAGAAATAATATTATGCATATGCAACATAGGATTGAACATTTTATGACAGGATTATATTGCGAAAGGGCTGAGTGAGTTTATTTTCGCCCAAGGTATGCTGCAAGGATTTATTGTGGAAGAGCTCCAAGATGAAGGTCTGACAGTTTTACGTGCGAACACACGGAGACAATCATGTAGTGATACAAGAACTCCTGTTTTAGGTGGTCATAATATTATTATATTTATTATACTGGCATTGAAACAACCAGGGGGGGGGGACAAAATTGGACAAATATACTTATGAATGATCTTGTGTTTTGAAAGGCGGAATTTCCGATTAAGAGACCGAATGTCTACCACAAAATACAGAAATCTGTATTCATTCACTTCAACCAGTTCGCCTTCCGTATCACGAGCGGCTAAAAGAATAAACGTCTGCCAATTATACGTACTGCGTCACAGAGACAGTCTCAAAACATGAACATTTTTTTAAGTACAGCGTTTTTCTTGTTAACAAAATTATGTTGTTTTTTTTTACAAATACTAGAGTTGAAGGCCCGCGAATTCGTGGGGTCAAAAGTTCAAATCAATACCCATGTTGACATTGATGTTATGTTAATAGAAAATAGTTGATCAAGTGCTGTATTGCCATTGTTAAGGGCGGTTGGCAGTAAACTGTAGAAGCTGCCTGACTGATGTCAGGTGGGGGCGTTAGTGGTGATGTAGATCTAGATCAAATCCGCGTGATTTTCTTTTCGTGGTGGTGTAGCAGATCTAAAACTGTGTCTACGTTGTTTAGATCTTGAGCTATGTCTGTTTTCACTTTTCGTAGATCTAGATCTAGATTTCAACCATTGTCAGTTGGCCTAGATATGGATGGTTGATCAAGTTTTGTTTGTGATCGTGTGGTTGGGGGAATTTGATTTTGATTGAGTGTTGCTGCTAAGTATCTGGATCATCTTAAACGACGTCTCTTTTTCTCACGCCAACGTAAAAGATCTAATCTAGATCTAAATCTTCCACAATCAAATTTCGCTCATGATACAGATAGGCTAAGTCATGCGTCTTGGTCAAACAATTCAGATCTAGATTCTAGATTATTCCTGAGTCAGTTGTCTTTGTTTGTAAGTAACGGGGTAAGTCTGCGATGATGAACTTTTTAGAATTGTCGCTCTCAAGTGCCAAAGTGTACACCATTTTTTTCTTATTTTTTTCCGAAATGCGCTACTTTTTCAAAAAAAAACAAAGAGAAAGCGATTGACCTAATCTATCTATATAAATGCTTTCGTCTCAAACTTAGACATGCGATAAAATCCAAACCGCTCCACTCTAAAATTCCAAATTTTACAGTAAAGTTACAAATGCGACAGATAATAATAATATTTTAGAGTCATAAAACTAATAACATCAACGCCTAATCAATTTTTAATTAATCAGTGTTATCAACGATAATTATAAATCCATCTTATTTCCACCGCAACTACCGGCCGAAAATCTATTGAATAGATATAGAAAAATTGAGGTGTGTTCAACAGTAAAAAGTAACAATTTTTCACATATCTATGGGTTGTAGCGTAAATTTTTGGAAATTTTTCTCGACTTTGAATGTTTTAAAGTCTGTATTTTTTGTGTTTTTAATGGGGTTTTTTCAACTTTTCCAAAATAGTTAACCCATAGATTGGCAAGGATATAACCTCCTCGGCCTAGGCCTATCTGGATGTAGATTTAGATCCAAATAGACATAATATTTTTGTACTTATTCTTTTTGGGAATATTATGCTCATTTTCGTGCCCGATCCCCAATGACTCTCAATGTAGTCATGCTCATTAACTACAATTGTACTTATTTATTTTTCCGTTCAAAGAACGGGGTCTCAAATTGTGAAAAATAAATTATAATTTCCTTGCAATCCTTACTTTGTAAAATTATATACTCTGAAGAAACATAATTTTAAGTTTACTTTTAGCACACTTCTCATTTACAGCGTATCTGTAATCCTCCAGCTTTGTCCATACCACAATACCCACGAATACTTGAACTAAACTCAACATTGATATGAAATTGATAAAGGCCTTTAAGCGGAAGGACTGAAAGATGCGATACATTGGACACGTGTCATAGATTTACGTGTGCATAATCTTTCGGTCATAGAGATATTTCTTATGACACAAAAAAGTCCAAACAAAGTAAAGAAAAAGCATTAGAAATAGGAATTAGAGGTAAAAATCTTTAAAACAACCCGGGTGTTTACAATGATTTCCTTCAAGGGTTTCTCACAGCCAGGTACATTTTATGTCTTTCTAAAGATGTGGATTCTGAGGAGACATAATTTTGAATTTTAGCACAGCCTCAAATTCATCTGGAATCCTCCAGCTTTTCCCACACGAATTTCGTGGGTTCTCAACTAGTACTAGGCCTACATATTGGCCTTTGCGGGAGGGGGACATTGAGATTTTATATAAAATCAAAGGTCTAAAAAAATATATTGTTTTTTTGAAAAATGATGGTCATGCCCCTAATCTGATGTTTAGTGGTTCATAAAAAAATATGTAATCTAATACATAGAGACAGAGATAAACAGGGCGAATGTAAAAGAGTTGGATGTAGCTTTCAGACATCACTTTTAAAACCGCTACCTTACTTTGCGTTAATGATCATCAACTCGTATACCACTTTACCAGCCGGTAAGTCACCCAAAATTACTCACCCTCTCCATGACCCCTTATTGACTGCGCTGCGTGCCAAGCGATAAACAGGAGAGCTATAATTATAGATCCTAACAAGTTGGGTCGGTGTCAGTATAATGTGACCAATGAAGCAGGTGTCATGGTATCCCTGCATTGTCTCATGTGTGGCAGCTCGTAAAATTGTCAGACGTTAGTTTTGAGACTCGTCGTTATATAAGATACTCCTTGGCAACATAGGAGACGTCAAACTAGATATGAGATTCCCTCCTACACAGAAGAAATAAAGTATGTCTTAACAGCTTGGCTTCATAATTCATAGTGCTATAGGTTTAGTTAGTTGGTTTTAACGTCCAATGTTAGCTCTATAAACGCGCGCTATATTGTGGACGGGCCTCGAGACTGACGTCTGACAATTTTATGTGATGCTACACACGATACAGGGCAAGGAGATCTGAAATCCTGTCTCAGTCAGTCACTTTATACTGACACATGGGACAAAATCGGAAAAATACATTTATTTTGAACTGTAGACCCGCCGACCTGGAGACCAATGGTCCACCACTTGAGCCAGTTCTACCCAGCCCTACAGGTACAGAGGCCTTAGGTTTCCCTTATTACTACTAATTATACTGCTTTAGATCGGAGATGCTATTGCTCAATTTTTTTTTAAATAATAATAATAATAATAATAAGTACATTTTTATAGCGCTTTATGCCGAGGCCTCACAGCGCTTTACAAGATTCTTTCATTCGTCTATGCTAATTGTACATCAGACACACCTACACTCATACAAACACACTGCACACACAGCCACTCAAGATCCAAAAGCAAAATTTGACCTGATATTACTTATCAAGATAATTTTTAAATAGGTATGTCTTGAGGTGTTTTTTGAAAATTGCAAGACTGCCTGCAGACCTCAGTGAAAAAGGCAGAGAATTTCAAAAACATTTTAAGGGAACATTAGTTGATAACTTGTAGAATTAAGTTTGAAAACACATATTATATGATTGATGTTTATAATTTTGTCCTAGTATTACCTGATCCCCATACAATACTTCTTAATTTTTGTTTATTACCAATACAAAACGTCCCTTTATATAATGATAACTGTAGATCTCCAACTATTAAACTTTCCGATAGAGAGAAGTGAGTTAAAACTCTATAAAGAACAAAAAATTCGAACAATATTCTCAAATCAGAATCATAGGTTTAGTTTATAAAAATGAACTATCAAAAATAAATCTAAATCGTCAATGTTCATTCAGGCCTTTTTCAGTAACATTTTGTTTTTCAAAGTGCACCGAATCATGTTTAGCTATCGATCCATCTTGCTTGCAACCACCCACATCGGCTTCTTCTTCTTCTTCTTCTTCTTCTTCTTCTTCTTCTTCTTCTTCTTCTTCTTCTTCTTCTTCTTCTTCTTCTTCTT
>RQTK01000624.1:233002-254863 GCA_003991915.1 Elysia chlorotica
AACGATAATGACAATTGCAGTATAATATAGTACAAGTGTCCTATTATCAATTTGATTTTTATATACTTTAGGAAGACATTTAGCGCTGTATAATATAATAGATCTAGTTTTCTCTCTTAACAGGCAGGTATTTGTATTTAATGACTGGTGAAGTGAACAATAGATCGACAGCTGAAGAAGAGAAGGAGGAGGAGGAGGAGGGGAAAAAGGAAGAAGAGGAGGAGGGTTTAAGTGCTCTTAGATAATGCGATAATATTATAATAATAATAATAAACATACAACAGGCCAGTCTTCTAACTAGTAATTATTTTAATGCAATAGTTGAAATAAAGAATCTGTATAGTCCAGTTTACGTTAAACGTCATCCCCAAGGCTGTATCGTGGACGGGTCTCAAAACTAGTCTCTAAGAATTTTACATGCCGCCACAGAAGGACAGTGCGGAGATTAAGTTGAGTTATATAACAGGCTGTAAGATCAATATAATGCTCCTGTTGTTGTTGTTGTTGTTGTTGTTGTTGTTGTTGTTGTTGTTGTTGTTGTTGTTGTTGTTTTTTGTTTTCGTTTTCTCTAATTTCGTGTGTTACTTTTTTGTTTTGTTTTTTGTAGGATGTTTTTTTTTCCCTGGAAGGGTCACCACGATTTGTCTTGGGCTATCTGTCCTACCTTGGTAGAGGTTTCCTTTGTAGCCAGTCGTTGATGTAATACATTCAAACTTTTGCTGGTCTGCTTTTTCCAATCCTTGCTCCTAATTTTCCACATTATAGGGGGAAGGGGGTCTAACTGGCTCAAGTTGTAGTGCGTTAATCTCCAGATTGGGAGGTCCGCGGTTCGAATCCCACGAGCGGCAGGTTTATTTGTCCGATTTCGTCCCTTGCAACTGGTTGGGTCGGTGTCAGTATAATGTGACCAGCTAAAAACAATAGTCATGGTATCCTGTCCCTGGCAGCACTTAAAATTATCAGATGTCAGCCTTGAGGTTCGATCACAATATAGCCTATATAGTGTTGACCAACTCAACTCATTCCATACTAATGTTTTTTTCTAAAATATTGTATCTTTTCCACTCCACAAACTATTTCGGTCTCCCTAGCCTTATGGTATTCAATAGCCAATTTAGGTCGACGTTTAGTTCTTTTAGTATGTCGTTGTTCCATATCTGTGTATATAACCTGTGGTGTTCTGAGTAATAATTTTTTCTGATGAATAAACGTGGAAAATACCACTTTTGAGAAATATTTCAAACTAAAAAACAATGAGGTCGTATAAAATCAGAGAGAGACAAAGATAGATAAACAGGGAGGGAGAGAGATAGATAGATAGATAGATAAGATAGATAGATAGAGATAGAGAGAGAGAGAGAGAGAGATAGAGAGAGAGAGAGAGAGAGAGAGAGAGAGAGAAATAACGTGAAAGACAGAGAAGGAGACAGCGAGATAAACAGAAAAATACAGATAGACAGATAGAGATAATGAGGGAGGGAGACAGAGATGAAGAGACACATCAGAAAGGCACAGAGAGAGAGAGAGAGAGAGAGAGAGAGAGAGAGAGAGAGAGAGAGGGGGTGGGGGGAGGGGAGTAGCCATTGGGTAGAACTTCGGGTTCCGACGCACGCAGAAGGTCCGTGGTTCGAGTTCTGGCGATTTCGTCCTCTACTGGTTGAATCAGTGTCAGTTTAATGTAACCGACTGAGATATAAGTCATGGTATCCCCGCCCTGTCTCGTGTGTGGCATCACATAAATTTGTCAGACGTTAGTATTGGGTCCTAATCACAATATAGCCTCTATAGTACTGATGTTGGACGTTAGACCAACTAAACTATTCTCAACTTCTTGATGCCGCTTAGCGGCATTGCTCTGTGTACATTTTAAAGTAAACAGCAGACATTTCTCTCGCTCTATCTTTCTCGCTCTCCCTCTCTCTTGGTTTAATGACTCCTGCTCCTACCCTCCCCCGACCCTGAGGGAATCTGGCTAAATTTGGATGCACATATCCAACACTTCCTTTTTTAAATCCTGAAGGCCATTTTTACAACAACAACAAAAAGAAATTGATTGACTTAAGCGTCACAAAATAATGATGTCAATTTGCTTTGGAGCACGTTTTTGCAACTGCTAGATAACGACTTTCCGTTATTTCCTTTAACCCAAAATGTTTAGTTGTAAGCTGAGTCTCCAGGTGCACTCTCAGTATTATTAAAATATTCAATCGCTTTTCTTTCTTTGTTTGTTCATAATACCCCCAGTGACACAGAGTCAGCTTGAGGAGTGCGGGCCGCAACTAACCTGTCAAAATGGCGGCCAGTGCGTCACTTCCGACTCGGTGCGCAGATGTCAGTGCGCACCAGGATACACCGGAAGCCGGTGCGAAGCTGACATAGACTGGTGCGCAACGCCCGAGCCGCACGCTTGCCTTAACAACGCGCGTTGTGTGGACGGATTGCTGGGATACTCGTGTGAGTGTCTGTCTGGCTGGGAAGGAACATTCTGTGAGACGGTAAGTCAAGGTTTGTTTGTTTTGTTTCTCCTTTTTTGTTGTTGCATTGGGTTTAAAGTCAGCATTATTTATGCTACATTGTGGAAAGATCCCGAAAATAACGAATAATAATTGTACATGCTGCCCCACAAATATTTAGTTGAGTTAGTTCATTGACGTCTAACATAATATTATGTTTATTTATGCTATACCGTGGATGGGTCCCACGATGTACACAATGACAATTTTACGTGCTGCCACATACCATGAGGAGTTCTGGACTCTTGTCTCAGCCAGTCATATTTATACTAAAATCAACCCAGGTAATAAGGGGGCAAACTGGAACAAAGACCTTCATGAACAATCCTGATTTTACGAACTAGAGAGCTCCCGGTTGGGAGATCAGCACTATGCCTTCAGTAGATGTAGTTGTTTCCTTAGTTAATTAACGTTAATTTATGCACATAAGTTAGATGTCGGACATTATAACATGCTGCTGGTCCAATAAAGGATAAAACCTGAAGTTTACCCGATTCCTTAATATCGCCGAGTAGGATTCCTCGGGGAGAACATAAACACGCTAAGCACAGAGAAAGAAAAAATAAAACGAAACAAAAGATTTTTAATGGATTTTTTTAGACCAATGGTCCGTACATCAAATGAATAAATATACAATAATTTTATAATAACATAGATTTCCTCTTGTCTAAAAGAGACAAAGCTATGGTCGGCTATAATGCTAAGATAACAGAAACATATAGAGAATGATAGAGAGAGCGAGAAGAAAAAGAAAGAGAGAGAGAGAGTGTGTATGAGAGAGAGAGAGAGAGAGAGAGAGAGAGAGAGAGAGAGAGAGAGAGAGAGAGAGAGAGAGAGAGAGAGAGAGAGAGAGAGAGAGAGAGAGAGAGAGAGAGAGAGAGAAAGAGAGAGAGAGAATTTGCTAATTCATTGATATCTGAGTTAAATATAAATCGCATCTTGCATTTGGGAATTACTTGACATTCTTTTCAGTGTTTGGATTTTGACTGCATTAAAAATAATATAAGTACATAGGATGCCATCTTAAATATAAAAAGGCATGAATTTCGTTTTAAAATCGAAAATATATGTTATCTTAATTAAATAAAAAGGATTTGACCAATGGAACGGTACGAAAAATTCGCCATCTTTCCAATACTTATGGACAAACAGGTCAAGATGTTAATTATGTTTACCGTTTATAATAATTTTTCACAACTAACAGTTTCGTTTTAAATTCATCCGATAGAGGTAAATAAAGTCCATCTCATCTAATCGGATCTTACCTTATCCTTACATAGGAAAAGAACGAGTGCGACCCTAACCCATGCCTCAATGGTGGTACATGCACGGACATGTTTGACGCGTTCTCCTGCGCATGCCCGGAGCAGTTTAACGGGGACACTTGCCAGATAGACGTGGACGAGTGTGCTGAGGACGGTGGCAAGCTTTGTGAAAACAATGCCACATGCCGGAATAGCATTGGCGGATTTAGCTGCGATTGTGTGCCAGGTGAACTGACCATAAATATTTTTTTCCATTTTGTCTTTTACTTTTTGGCCGTTAATATTTTTTTGGTTTTTGGTAGAGATAGATTGACAAAAGTATAGCAATGGCAGTATATGGATAGAGCTTAGAAAACGTACATAAGATAGTTATAATGGTGCTCTTTGGTTCATGTTCTATAGCATGTTTACGGTAGAGGGCAAATGATGATGAAAAATGCCTATGGGTTGATATTTTTGAGACATGTTTTGTTTTGAAGAGTAATTACGGGTGAGCAAGTTATAAATTATTATACCTTTTATTATTGTTTTTATTTTAATGCCAGGATTACTGTTGTTGCTTTCATATCAATATTTAAAAAAGTCACATTATAAAATGGCATTAAGAACGCACTTAATTTTGTGTTAAGATACTTGAAATTCAAACAAAGTAATTTTTTTACACAGTTTTGAAAAGTTACACTTCTCGCGCCCAAGGACTCATTTCGGAAGTTAGAAGTTTTCTGCCTCCTATAACCAATTAGCGCAATAACAAAATAAAATTCAAAAACACTATGTTTAATTTTATGCTTAAACTGTATGCGATATTCATAATTTATTTTTCTAAAGTAAGTATAGAAGAAAGTGTTCTTTATCACCTTGCAGGTTACGAAGGCGACCGATGTCAGGCGGAAACCGACGAGTGCGCCAGCAAGCCTTGCTACTACGGCGGGCAGTGCATTGACCTGATTAACAACTTCCGGTGCGAGTGTCCGCCGTCTTACGTCGGGCCGCTGTGCCAGGGCGTCGTGAACCTCTGTGACGTGGACAACCCGTGCCAGGCTGGGGGCGCATGCGTCAACAAGCCCGGAGGTGGGTGGGTTGGTTGATTGGTTGGTTGTGTGGGTTGATTGGTTGGTGGGTTGGTGGGTGGGTGGGTTGGTTTGTTGGTGGGTTTGTTAGTTAGGTGGTTGGATGTTTAGATAGTTGGTAGATTTGGTTGATGAACTGTTGGTTGACTGGTTGGTTTGATGGGTAGTTGGTGGGTTGGCTGATTGGTTGGTTAGTGGGTTGGTTGATTTGTTGGTTGGTGGGTCGGTTGGTGGGTTGGTTGGTTTGTTGGTGGGTTGGTTGATTGGTTGGTTGGTTGATTGGTTGTTTGGTTGGTGGGTGGGTTGGTTTGTTGGTGGGTTTGTTAGTTGGGTGGTTGGATGTTTAGATAGTTGGTAGATTTGGTTGATGAACTGTTGGTTGACTGGTTGGTTTGATGGGTAGTTGGTGGGTTGGCTGATTGGTTGGTTAGTGGGTTGGTTGATTTGTTGGTTGGTGGGTCGGTTGGTGGGTTGGTTGGTTTGTTGGTGGGTTGGTTGATTGGTTGGTTGGTTGATTGGTTGTTTGGTTGGTGGGTGGGTTGGTTTGTTGGTGGGTTTGTTAGTTGGGTGGTTGGATGGTTAGTTAGTTGGGTGGTTGGATGGTTAGTTAGTTGGGAGATTTGGTTGATGAACTGTTGGTTGACTGGTTGGTTTGTTGGGTGGTTGGTGGGTTGGCTGATTGGTTGGTTGGTGGGTTGGTTGATTTGTTGGTTGGTGGATCGGTTGGTGGGTTGGTTGGTTTGTTGGTGGGTTGGTTGGTTTGTTGGTTGGTTAGTTAGTTAGTACATTTGGTTGATGAGCTGTTGGTTGATTGGTTGACTGATTCATTTACTGGTTGATTTTTTGGTGGAATGAACTGGTGCTATCCGTAGAGCCTTGGTCTGCCGATCGGGAGGTCCCTGGTTCGAAACCACCCACTACTTTGATAGCTGATGTGTACTTTTACCCTTCCATTTCATACGCATTGTTTTTTTCCTTGTTTTGAACAGTATGCATTACCAAACTGTGACTCTTGATGACATTTTCCTACATAGTAACACTATGTTTCGATTTTTTTATGTTTTTGTGTATGATTACCTCAATTCCTGTCTGCAGTCTTTATTCTATGTATGCAATGGATTTGTAGTCAAGCAAGGTTACACCAACCTTTTCATCCTTCTCTAGACAACATGCAGAGATTCTAATTGAGTTTCAGAGAGTGTCCACGTTTCTGCAGCATGTGTCATCGCATAGAAAATGTAAAAATCCATCAGTGTTTTCTCAATTTTAGAACCCGTGCTTCTGACTATGGTCCCATTTCCAAAAAGATTCCATCCCCCTAATCACTTTTTTAATTTCAAAGTCAATGTCATCCGTTTGTGTAACGGGTTCTCTTCATTAAACATTGTATTTATCAAAAGTTTCAAGGATGTTGCTGCGTATCGTACAGTATTTTTTTTTTTTTTCGAACATTCGCTATTAGCAGACCAGATTTGAATTTTTTATTTAATGTCTCTTTCGTTGTAGTCAATTCCCCTATCTGCCAAACCGGCGCAGTGATATAGCGCAGGTCTCCCAGTCGAGAGGTCCATGGGTCAAAATCTACAATGGAAAAAAACTTATCAATTTGTCCAATTTAGTCATCTACTGGTTTGGTAGGTTTCCTTATAATGTGACGGCCTGAGAGAGGAATCTTGGTATCCCTATCACTGTCTCTGTAGCTGTGAGATAATGCAAAAATGACTAAACATTAATATTGGGACCCTTACAATTATTATAGCATATTTATTGACCATAGACGTTAAGTAACCAGGTTTAACTCAACTCGACTTGTAGTTTACACCACTCTAAGGTAGTAAGGCGTTAGTCACCCATTGTAATTTACACCCCTCTGTGGTGGTAAAGCGTTGATCATCCAATCAGGAGGTTTGCGGTTCGAAACTCTCTCACTTACCATACTTATCTGTTCCACCAGGGGGCTACAGCTGTTTCTGCCCGCCTGGTTACTACGGACCTCACTGTGAGCTGGAGGTGAACCTGTGTGCTAGTCGACCCTGTCTGAATGGTGCTACCTGCACCAACCTGGAGCAAGGCTACTCCTGCAGGTGTCATACAGGTAACTTCTTGCTAATATGATGAAACAAATCATTAAATACTTTGTGAAAAGGGATATTGTTTATTTGTATACTTATATTAAAAGTATAGGTATGGATTGATCTAAAAAAAAGTTTGGGCATCTATTTTTTATATTCTAAACAAATTAGATCAATGACTTCTGTGTTATTGTGTTAGTAATATAGTATTAATATACTAGTTATGTTAGATTGTGCGACTAACAAAACGTCCTTAGATGGTTTTGGTAAAGGCCATATTTAATTAGGGTTTGTTTTATCCGTATTGTGGCAGCATAAATCAATGTTTATGTTTTCTAGTATCTACTTTAAGAAACTTACAAAAACAACAACAACAACAAAAGAACATTAATGATAACAATTATACTCACAACAACATCCATTGCATAATAATAATAATAATAACAATAATAATAATAATAATAATAATAATAATAATAATAATAATAATAATATAACATTAATAATACGAATGATAATCACAGGATATAGCGGAGAGAACTGCGAAACAGACATCAATGAATGCGATGATACTCCATGCCAAAATAACGGGACCTGTCAAGAAACAGACCCAGGGAGCTACTCGTGTGATTGTTCGCCCGGATATGAGGGAGATAACTGCGAACTCAACATTGACGAATGCCAGAACCACGAATGCCAAGGGCAGCAAATCTGTATTGATATTGTCAATGGGTACAGGTATAGTGCAGTTACCTTTCTTTATGTGAGCAACACTTAACAAATAATTACATGTATGTTTTTATAGCCTTGTTTAGCTTTTGGTGATGTTATGTATTGAGATGATAGCACTTCAATATGATGTTTAAAACGAACTAATTCCAGTCAGAGTGTATAGTCTGCATCTGCTATTATCGTTATGATCGGTAATGGGAATGCCGTCACTTCTTTTTACGATTTCCATTAAAACAGTTTTAATCTTGTTTGTATGATAAAGTAAAAACAATAAAAACAACAACAACAACAACAACAAATCCGACATGTTCCTTCTAAAGAAACGTAAAAAAAAAAAATCAAAGTAACAGTATAAACTAAAAAGAAACAAAAAATCAAACAAAAATATAATGAACAATATAAAAACAAAAAAATAGATAGCCTATATTTTAAAATTAATGTAACACTTACTATATGCTTCAACGATTCGTTTTTCTTGTTCTTTTTTTAATCCTGTTTACTAAACTTCATTTTCTTAAATATTACATTGAAATTTTCAAAGATTTTGATTAATTGTTGATTTTCATTGAACCCACAGATGTATTTGTCCACTGGGAACAACCGGTGCACTTTGCGACGTTGATATCATCGACTGCACCGTCACAGCATGTGAAAACGGAGGGATCTGTACACTAATATCACCCAACAGTACAAGTTTCGCCACAGCTATTGAGAGCGCCAACGCTAACATACCCCAATGTGTGTGCCCATCTCCGTTTCTTGGTCAGACATGTAGCGAGAGCTCTGACATCTGCGTCCCGCAGCCTTGTCAAAATGGCGGAACTTGCCTCCGACAGGCTAGCGGAAACGGAACTGTTTTGGCCAGATGCGCATGCGTGGAGGGCTACATTGGGGCTCGGTGCGAAACGCTTGCAGACGACTGCAGAGGTGCAGACAAGTGCATGAACGATGGTGTGTGCGTACAGAAGGATGGAGAAACTGACTCAGGTGTGTACTGATAATTTGTCTCCCTCAACCAAACAAGTTATTCTAGTTATAGAATCTTTGCCCTTAGCACGAAGTAGCATAAGGCACAATTTATTTCAAACTATATCTACTTTTGCAAGTGAAATATTTGAAGTTTGGCTTTTACTGACAGACATAATTATGCGTTATGATAAAAATATACAATGCTCCAAATCCGTTTACAAACATTCGATCCCTCTGATTGTTTAGGAACCAAAAAGCTAGATACAATTATCTTAAAGGTTTTCGCATTAACACTTATACTTTGTTTGCTCTGTTTGTGTTTGTTTGACACAGTGACTAGATTCCAGTGTGATTGTATCCATTATCACACAATTCCAATCTGTTTTTTACACCTTTTGTTAACACCAAAAATAATGCAAACTCTAGCAAGATTTGTATTTGTGATACAGTGAGCATATTCCAGTGGGGGTGAATCCATTGATCACCAAACAATATTTTTTAAATGGTCTCAAACACCATTGAACTAGCCCACCTTTCCTAAATACTAAATTTACTAATTAGGCTTTTCTCAATAATTATTTGTCTCAAAAGCTTTATTTGTTTTTTGTTTTGTATACAGTGAGAGTATTCCAGTGTGAATGTCCAGGAAACTTCTCAGGGACTCTGTGTGAGACAGAGAAATCTGGGTGTTATCCAGACCCGTGTTTGAATAACTCTACGTGCACCTCTCTAGGCCCTCTCGGTAAGTTACTGACACATTTATCTCCAGAGGGTGTTACCAACAAGACAGAAGCAACTACTCTCATGTTTAAACAACGTTACGTACACCTCTCTAAGCCATTAAAGTAACTTTCAGTTACTTACCTACACAGCTTAAACAATCGACTGCGACATGTAAATGCATTGTGTGTTGGTGGACTAAATATATTATTTATATCTTCATACTCAGCCAGATATATATGCCTAGCCAACCAGTGAACAAAGTGTCTTTAATTTTAGCCAATTATGTGTATGAAAACTGTTAAAAAAATAACACATTACGTCTTTCCTCATCAAATCCACCATTCATTCTCCCTCTCACTCCTTCTCTCTATCTCTGCTCTCTCTCTCCCTGTGTTTCCCTGTATTTCTTCCTCCCCCTCTCACCTTTCCATCTCCTCCCTCCCTCTACCCCCCTTCTCCCTCCAGAGTACGACTGTGAGTGCCTGCCCGGCTGGACGGGACCTCAGTGTGGACAAGACCTGGACGAGTGTGCCTTGAGTGAAGACCCTCCCGTGTGCCACAACCAGGGCATCTGTGTTAACGAGGTGCCTGGATTCAGGTGAGACAAATAATATTACGAAAAAGAAAACAAAGTATAAATAAACCAACCCAGGAGACGTAGCCCGAAAAAGGAGATTCGGGGTCATGTGATCTCGAAGCGCGGTAAACACAGGCTTGTTGTATCTCTCCACCTTTATTCTCTCTATATCTTCCTCTCTCTCTCATTCTCCCTCTCTCTCTATCTCACTCTTTCTCTTCCTACCTCTCTCTCTATTTAACTCCTTTTCATGTGTCTCTCTTTTTCTTCCCCTCCCTTTATATCTTTCTCTATCTCTCCCACCCCCCTCTCTTTCCACCTCTGCACTCACTCTGTAAACCTCCCCAGGTGTGTGTGCTCTCAGTACTGGACTGGCCCTACATGTGATACAGATGTCCTTGAATGTGACCTCAATATGACCTTGACCTGCAGGAACAACGGGACATGCGTAGAGGTGACTGGAGGACCGCCCAGGTGCCAGTGTGCAGAAGGTAAAAATTCAACAAGCACTTTTTTGTCATATTTTTTCCCCAATATGGAATATAAAGCTAAAATAGACACATGGGGGATAGGCACAATATTGTGGTAACTTTCTTATTTGCATATATTAGGATGAGTCGTAAACTAACCACAATGTTGTACATACGACAACTATCTATCTACCTACCTACCTACCCACCTACTTACCTAGCTACCTACCTGGCTAATTATCTATCTATCTTTCTATCTATCTATCTATCTATCTACCTATCTATCTGTCTGTCTGTTTGTCTGTTTGTCTGTCTATCTACCTATCTATCTATCTATCTATCTATCTATCTATCTATCTATCTATCTATCTGTCTGTCTGTTTGTCTGTTTGTCTGTCTATCTATCTATCTATCTATCTATCTATCTATCTATCTATCTATCTATCTACCTATCTATCTGTCTATATTTATCAACACCTCTCTTACCCATTTTGTGTGTGGTATAACCACTTCTTATGCACCAATCAAAGTAGAAGAAGAGCAATAAATCCAAATTTTCTTTTTATGAAATCCGTCACTCCAGGTTACACTGGAAGCGACTGCTCCGTGTACATGGGCCAGTGTGATCCGAACCCTTGCCAGAATAACGGGACGTGTTCACTGAACAACAGCGCAAGCCCTGGTGGTGATGGTGAGAGCTCAAACAGACTGGATCTAGTCAGCTGTCAGTGTTCCCCGGGCTTTACAGGTATAGTGCTACAATAACAATAACAAACATCGTCAACGATAACAACAACAACAATAAAACAACAAAATAACAACAACGACGACAACAAGAACAACAATAATACCAACATCAACAAAAACAAAAGAACAACAAAATACAACAACAACAACAACAACAACAACAACAACAACAACAAGAACGACTGTTATAGCAAGAACACAACACAACTATACCAACAAACACAAAACAAAAACAAATGCAGCAACAACAAAAAAGTATCAATGAGATCCTCATCATCATCTCTTTAATTTTTTCCTTGCCCTTTTTGTCTATCTATCTATCTATCTATCTATCTATCTATCTATCTATCTATCTATCTATCTATCTATCTATCTATCTATCTATCTATGAACATCTCTATTCCATTTTGTGTGTGGTATAACCCCTTCTTCTGCACCAATCAAAGTAGAAGAAGAGCAATAAATCCAAATTTTCTTTTTATGAAATCCGTCACTCCAGGTTACACTGGTAGCGACTGCTCCGTGTACATGGGCCAGTGCGATCCGAACCCTTGCCAGAATAACGGGGCGTGTTCTCTGAACAACAGCGCGAGCCCTGGTGGTGATGGTGAGAGCTCAAACAGAGTGGATCTAGTCAGCTGTCAGTGTTCTCCGGGCTTTACAGGTATGCATAAGATACGCCCCAACAAGAAAAAGAACATCAACAACAGCAACAACAACAACAACAACAACAACAACAACAACAATAATTACAATAACAACAACATTAACAACGACAAAAAAAACAAACAAACAAAAAACCCAGCAACAACAACAACAACAACAACAATAACGACAAATACAACAACAACAATAACAATAACAATTACAACGATACAACAAGTTTAACAACTGTTATAGCAAGAACACAACACAACAATACCAACAACGATAGAACAGAAATAAAATGATAAAAAAGATCATTGTCATCTCTTGTATATTTTCCCTGCCATCCTTCTCTTGCTCTCTCTCTCTCTCTCTCTCTCTCTCTCTCTCTCTCTCTCTCTCTCTCTCTCTCTCTCTCTCTCTCTCTCTCTCGGTCTCTATCTCTCTCTTTCTCCTTATGTCTCTGTCTCTTTCTTACTCTCGCTCCTCAATTATTTCTGTCTATATCTCTACGCACTCCATCTGTATCTCCTTACCCTCTCCTGCCCTCTGACTTGCTCCCCTTCCCTTGCCTCATTTCTGTATGTCTCTGTCTCTCTGTCTGTTTCTCCTCTCTCCCCCCTTTTGGCCCTCTCTCTCTATCTCTCTCTCCCTCTCTCTCAATCTCTCTCTCTCTCTCTCTGTCTCTGTCTCTCTCTCTCTCTCTCTCTCTCTATCTCTCTTTCATTTATTCTCTCTCTTGTTTTTGTCTTCCTCTACACGTTCTACCACAATTTCCCAACTCTCTCTCTCTTCCTCCCTCTCTTTTCCTCTCCTTCTCTGGCTCTCCCCCTCCCCCCCCCCTATCTCCCCCATTCTTTTCAATCTCTCCCTTCCCTCTCTCCAGGCAAACTCTGCGAGGCGAACATAGACGAGTGCACGCTGCTCCGCCCTTGCCTTAACAGCGGGATCTGCAAAGACCGGGTCAATGGCTACGTGTGCGAGTGCCAGGCCGGATGGGAGGGTGTCAGGTGTGAACTGGACAGGGATGAATGTGCCGACAACCCCTGTCTTAACAGAGGGACATGCCAGAACTTTGCCGGGGGATTCCTATGTAGATGTGCGCCAGGATTTGTGGGTATGTTATGTATATACATTGCACTGTTAAACTGACGCAAAACAGCTCGGGGGAGCGCAGTGGCCCTGGTGTAGATAGAGCATCGGCTTCTGACGCAAAAGGTAGGAGCGATTTCGCTCCCTTCTGGTTGGGTCGGTATCAGAGTCATGGTATCCCCTCCTTGTCTCAGGTGTGGCAGCATATAAAATTGAAGTTAATGTACAAAGCACAGAACAATTTGATGCTAACCCTAATAACTCAACCTTTTAGCACTATAATCAATTCAATACATACTAGTACATACGACCTGCACACCAAAATAATTATTTGCCTGTCAGGTAAATACAAATTTTTGTAAGCTAGACAAAGAATTTAAGTGTTTGGACCCGTCCACAATACAGCCTATATAGTGCTGAAGTTGGACTCTACACAACAAACAGACTGGCTTAGTATATCTTCAAAGGTTTGAGTGTATAAAAAACATCACCTTGTAACAAATATAGCCTATATAGTGCTGGTGTTGGACGTTAAACCAACTCAACAACAACCTTGTAACAACACGCTTGATGCAGCTAGCAGGTTGATAGTGATTGCATTTTCTTTCACCTCTTAAGAGTTTCGGAAAAAGTGACTAATCAACCTTCTCCCATCAGGTAGGACCTGCGCCCAGGAGGTTAACGAGTGTGGGTTCAAACCCTGCAGGAACAACGCCATCTGTGTCGACCTTGTCAATGCCTTCAGGTGTCTGTGTCTTCCAGGCTTCACAGGTAAACAATATAGTAGTAGTAGTAGTAGTAGTAGTAGTAGTAGTAGTAGTAGTAGTAGTAGTAGTAGTAGTAGTAGTAGTAGAGGTATAACAACCGTTCATCAAAAGAATGCTCAAAGTGTCATGGGCAACGAGAAAAACAAACGGGAGTGTCTTAAGAAAAGCAGGCACCGAGTTTTATCGTTTCAATAAAATCAGGACACAACAAGCAAAATTTACACACAACATGATTCTCATGATTACAGAAATACACATTTTGGGTCATATCGTATTTTAAGAGCACTATAATTGACTACTTATAACGTTTGCTCTAATATTAGTTTTATTTATCCAATAGTTAAAAACACATTTAGTACATATTTTAAATATTTGAGTTTACTGTCTTTTAATTTTAAACTAAATTTAAACGTGGGCAAGTAGTTTAAACTTCATGTATCGCATCTAAAGGTATATTTTTCTAACTGCAAATAGTTTAGAGGCAGTCACATAATTCTGCCTAGACCCACAATATGTTTGTTTTCACTGTTCCTTCTTCCGTATCGCCCTGTAAAGGTACCGCATGCCACATAGACATCAACGAATGCGATCCGAACCCCTGCTCAAGTCAGGCAACCTGTGTGGAGGGTGTTAACTCCTACACCTGTGTATGCCCTCCTGGTTTTGAGGGTAAGAAATGAGAATAATGGTTTCGATTGTACTCATAATTTTTTTTTATCATATCTTCGACTTTTGCCATTTTAGATAAGAGGTTTTTGTATCTATTTTGTGCATAATGTTTTTGTTGGTGTTGTTTTTAAAGCAAATGTATCCTACACCTGTGTATGCCCTCCCTGGTTTTGAGGGTAAGAAATGAGAATAATGGTTTCGATTGTACTCATAATTTTTTTTTATCATATCTTCGACTTTTGCCATTTTAGATAAGAGGTTTTTGTATCTATTTTGTGCATAATGTTTTTGTTGGTGTTGTTTTTAAAGCAAATTCAAATCTCTCTCTCTCTCTCTCTCTCTCTCTCTCTCTCTCTCTCTCTCCCCCTCTCTCACTCCCTCCAATAAATAGCAGAAAATAATCCAAACAAATAAAAAGCGCAATGTATTAAAGTGGAATGGAGACCATTGGAGATGTTAAACCCAGGGAGATAGAGAGAGAGAGAGAGAAAGAAGAACGATACAGAGAGACAAAGAGACAGACACAGAAAAAAAACGGGAGAGAGTGTGACAGTGGGAGACAGAGAGACAGAGACAAAGAGACAGAGACAGAAATAGAGAGACGGACAGACAAAGAGAGGAGAGAGGGGGAGAGAGAGAAAAGAAAGAGAGAGGAAGGGAGGTAAAATATCTTTGAATAAGACGAAGAAAGAATTTTTTTTAAAGTTTAGAAAAAAAAATCAAAATGTCTTGACAAAATAAAAAATATTATTAATAAGGCGCGGATATAATTGTAAACATTTCCTTGCTTTCTGAAATAATAACTGCTAGATATAAAATTACTTTACAAGAAGAATGATTAATCTATATGTTTTTTACACTCTATTTATCGTCCACTTTTTTAAAAAGGCCCAGATTGCAGTACTGACATCAACGAATGCTCATCAGAGCCCTGCCTTCATGGAGGCAAGTGTACCCAAGGTGCACCAACGACCTTCACCTGTTCCTGCCCCCCAGGGGTCACGGGTGAACTATGCGAGGTCGTCGCAACGGCAACATTCAACGCTGCTTCGACCTTGACATTGGACCTCTCGCGAATACAAGCGCTGCAAGTTTCATCCATTAGTAATGAGGCAATGGGAAGACAAAGGAGATCAGTGGGACCAGTAAAATATGACTTTGATAGAGCGCTGCTGCGTTATATTGACTCTGATCATAGAGAACTGCCTGGCTACAGGCAAAAGCGGCAAGCTGTTGACTTACTTGATGAAGGGGTGATTACTTATGAGTTCTCGCAGGTCCAGTTTACCATGACAACCACTATCCTGGATGGAATACTTCTTTTGTTGACTGGGGTGAGTTGTTTCTACCTTCATCTTATTGAATTTTTAAAGTAACTGTTCTCTTTCTTCATTTGAAAACTCGGATTGATTAACAAATTCATTGTACCAGGGCAAAAGGTTTTAGAACATTTTAACAAATCTACCTAACGACACATCAAACAACAGAAAAACGATAAACAGAGAAACTAAACTTTATTAATCGTGTGAGATAATAAAACACTTGCTTATTTATAACGAGACGTATCAGTAGCAAAATAACATTAACAAAAAAGGCTACATCCATGACCATGTGTATTTTTACAAAACCGAAAAAAAAATATGAAAAATAACAGAGTATTACATCTCAAGAGTGAAAGACACAACTTCTGATCGAGAAGTCCCCTGTTAGAACTTAATGACGCTGCGTTATCTTCCACTTGTTGGGCTCGGTATTAGGGTAATGTGACCAGCTGCAACAGAAGTCTTAGAATTTCCATTCTGGAACTCGTACCTTGTAATAAGACCTCTAACTCGCATATCTTAAGACAAGTTGTAAGCTTACGCGATGTTATACTTACGATCCTAGATGACTTTATTCTTTCGACCATTTCTAAATCCCACAGGTCACTTCTGCAGGCAACCCACAACATATTGTGATAGAGATGGCAGACGGCAAGATCTATCTCTCCGCCAATGATGGCACGCGTCTGCTCACTGAACATGTCGACATTTCCAGTCAAAGTACTTCCGGGGTCACGAATCTCGTAGTTCAACTGACTTTGTCATCAGGGCAAGCTGAGATGAGATTAAATCCTTCTTCCTGTATCAAAGACACAGATGACAACGAGGATGGTTCAAGTTCAAGCAACGGAGGATGTAGAATATTGAAACTAGACTTTCGTGAGGCCAGTAACGGCAGTCCCGTCAATGAATGGGAACTGAATGGGCGAGTCCATTTTGGAGGGGTGTCAGAGTTCACGTCGTATACCCGCAACATTGTGATGAATACGAGAGGGTTTACAGGGTGTCTTGGGGTAAGCGCTATTCATGTTCTAGAAACTGTTACACTTTAAAAAGATACGTTAACATTGTATGTCCAAAGTAAATAAATAAAACAAAACAAAAATAAAACCTAATGGGATTTATAACTCTAATAAAGTGTGGGGTAAATTAAGTTTGATATGCGTATCTTTTAAAAAAGAAATAACTATGCAAAATGCTTAGGGTTGTAAATACTGTAATACCAAAGACATCCAGGTCATGTCCTCTAACAAATAGTAAAAGAATTCAATAATTGAACTTTACTTAAAAAAACAAAAAACAACAATATAAAACAGGTCCCAACAGATTTAGGTGGAACAAAAACGGAATTTATTCTAAAAAAATGTGTTAGTTTTGTAAGAAAGCACTAAGGAACATTTTCTTAAAAGCTTAATGAGGAGTAGGTATTCTTTACATAACATAAAAAGAACGAACAACAAACAACCCTAGCTTTCCAATGCTGATGACAGTTCTTCAATCATTCACTGAATATCGAATGCTGTTGTCCACTAGAACCATCTTTACTATGGTCTTCCATTTTTTGTCTTCTTTACATATTGGTGTATAGCCCTATTCTATTTCTTCTGGTTCATTCCTCGACGTTTCCCATGTATCTTACATCTTATTTTAGGGCGTCCTCTACTCCGCCTTCCCTACACCTTAATTTCTAAGCACTTTTTTTTTTCAACCAACCAGAATCTCATGATCAACGGTAGACCAATCAACCTTGCAAGTGGAGATGAATTCTCGTCAGCTGAAAATGCGTCAGTAGTTAACGCCCCTGAGTACGGTTGTCCTAGCCACTCCCCCTGCCTTGACACGACCTGCGCACATGGCGGAACCTGCTTGGATCTTTGGCTCTCTAAAATCTGCACATGCGCACCAGGCTTTTCCGGACAGACATGCGAGGTTGTGAGCATGATGAACTTTGAACCCGAGAACATGCTGCACTTTGCAAGGAACACCGTCTTCGACAATATATCGTTCTCCATTTCCTCTGCCAATGATACTGGGCTGATTTTCAACACGGTAAAGTAGAAGACACCTTCTGGAAAATCGAAATATTTGATTCAGTTACTTTGGCATTTAGAGTAATTTATCATTGAGGAGATGTTTATATGTTGGTATCTTTTTCAATCTAATAGTATACGAAACAAGACAAATTTTCAGACTATAATCTTTAGAAAAGAAGAGAGGAGTATTCTTTTAATAAGGAAACTCTCTAAACTTTCTACTTGATAGAGTGAGGTGTATCAATAGAAGAACACACAACTAAGTATTTGGAGAGGGATTTACAGCTCCGATCAGGCGCTTTGTTCCTTATTGGTTGGATCCGTGAACGTAAAAACTGGTTTCTTCATACATGACGTCAGCAACAAGACTATAATATAGATGGGACAAACAGAGTGGGATACCCTGGATTTGACTGGTTACGTTTTAATGTCAGTATAATGTGACTGGCTTAGACAGGAGTCATGGTGTCCTCGCACTTTTGTGTGTGGCAGTGTGTAAATTTGTCAGACGTTATATAGCCTATATAGTGCTGACGTTGTTCGTTAAGCCACAACTCAAAAAGAAACTCAAAGTCTTGGTCGCCCAAATCTCCAGCTGACTACAGACTCTCAAAGAATAATTATGGTATTTAGATGTTTAAACCAAGAAATCAAACTACACCAAACACTTTAAACGATCTTTACATAATTCTTCATGCCTATAGTCTCCAGTTGACTACAGACTCTCAAAGAATAATATTATGGTCTTTGGATGTTTAAACCAAGAAAGAAAACTATCCTCACATTCTTCTTGATCTTCCATTGTGTCCAGATGACAGCGGACCCTCTAAGCGTCAGTCTGGATAGAGGCCAGCTCCGCGTCCAGATACTTTCAGAGGACACAGGGCAGGATCTCGTGACACGGGTGGGCGATGACCTTCACCTTCAGGACTGGGTCAAGGTTACGGTGGAGTTGGCCAGACGGCAGTACAAGGTGGATGGTAGGAGCAATGATGTCAATACACTCAGAAGCATAGTACATTGTTTTTAAATTTTGCAGTAGGGTTCCATGGTGTTATAAACAAAATGGCAGTTAGTTAAGAGCAATGTTATGGCGACGGCTAAATGGGTTCATTTTTTTTTAAATATTCGACTATGTAAGGTGAAGTCACGTTGCTTTAATTTTCAATATTTTATGTACTTCAAACTAACTTTCCTTGCAAAATTACAAAAGACTGAAAGTAGTAAAAAAATAGTAAACACATGAGCAAAATATACTTTGCATATGGAAATGCTGAGAGTCTAAAATGTATTTGAGGAAATCAGACGTTTTATGTTTAACTTTAAGAGTAATTCAGGAGATGCCTTTTTCCTTCCTTCGTAATAATTAATTTTCCAGAAAAATTGCTGAAATGAATTTGTATTACTTTATGGGGATGTAACATTGCATTTTTTTATAATCATTTGTTAAACAGGAAATAATTACATCCGACAAGCGCTCGAAAGAACTTGCTTGTTTTCATATTAAAGAAAAAATCGCGAACATTTCATGGTAAAACCAAATTTAATTTTCTTGACAACTTACTCGATCTAGGAGTTTTATTTGAAAAAAAGCAATCTAACGTCTTTCTTTCTACGAAAATTTCTAACAAAATTATCTCTTGTTCTAGAAATGCCAAAAATATAATTTTATCAACCTATTTAAATGCACCTGATCCTTCTTAACACAGTGTAAATAGCTCCTAACATCCGAATCCCAACGTGCATGGTTTACTTTAATTATTTCACATTATTTTATTTATCTATGTACATTTTACTAGTGTCGACTGCCGACAACATTTCAGTGGGCTCAGTAACGGGAACAGCCGACAGCCCCTACCTGGTCACTGGGTCGCTGTTCCTGGGTGCGCTTCACTCCCACTCAGCCTGGCACAAGTGGCGTAGCGTGGATGTCGGTTTACCGTCACATATGAGGTTAGTCCCCACTACACAGTTAAGCTTTATGTGCATATAACTAATATTAGCACTATATGGGTAGTTAAAGTATAGCATTTTTTAATACTACCTTTTAGCATTATGCCCATAACTGAAGGTAACATTATAGTCGTGACAAAAGTAATCAGTATATGCTTAAAACTTAGTTCAGCACTGTGCCAATAACTAGGGTTAACATTATGGCCGTTATTAAGTATAAACAAGGCAACAACTAACATATTTATTTTGCTCATAACTAAGGATACAATAATTATGTTCACAACTGGCGTAGCACCATGTCCATTATAAATTGTCCAATTGATGACTTCTGAAGTGTGCCTTTCTTCTTAAACATACTCAGTTATCAACTGGACTATCTAACTCTCTCTCTCTCTCTCTCTCTCTCTCTCTCTCTCTCTTTCTCTCCCTCCTCTCTCTCTCTCTCTCTCTCACTATTTCTCTCTCTCTCTCTTTCTCTCTCTCTATTTCTCTCTCTGTTTAACCTGGATATTAATTTATTTCCCCAACCAGTTTCAAAGGCTGTATCCGAGATGTCACCATCAACTCCCAACCGTTGGACCTATCAAGTCACGTCCCCACATCTCTGGGTAATGACCCGCCCCCTGCTCGTCCGGGCTGTCAAAAGGAGGAGGCGTGTCTACAGCTTTCCTGCGCCAATCAGGGCACGTGTGTGGCCAGATGGGCGGGGCCAGAATGCAAATGCCCGGACGGTTTTGAAGGAGAAAACTGCACTCAAGGTACAACCGGTATATCCTGATAAATTCAAGCCATAGGAAATGCAACAGTCTCTTATGCCAAAAAAAATTCCTACTATAGCCTAATTACTATGGTATCAGCGGAGATCCTGTTTTTTTTCTTGTTTTTTTTTTGTTTTGTTTTTTTCTCTTGCCACTTTCAAAATTGGGTAGAAAGGTTACCAAAAGGAATAACCAAATTAGCTATAAAATTATCACCTTGCTAAAAACCGTACGTCTTTTACTCTTTAGTGAATTTTTTAAAATAATTTTTTTTCTTTGTTTTTTTTTGCGTGTGCAGCATCAGCTTTCACGTTTGACGGATCGACAAGTTATTCCCTCATAACATTGGATCGTTCCGTACTCCCTTTTGGTGACACCGGAACACTGCAGTTTCGCACACGGCAAAGTACATCTACTCTCTTACTACTGCAGTTTGTGATGCTCAACGGAACAGTCGGAAATTTTCTGGAATTCCGGATCTTTGGCGGTCAATTTCAAATATACTCAAGTTTTACTACAGGTATGGTATAATTATTTTCCTCATTCAACCACAGTTGTGTGTACAAAAACCAAATGAAAGAAATACATGAATGTATCTATCTTCGTAGTTATTAGAGGTGTTTTAATAAGTGTTAGCTATTTATTCAGCTGTTGGGGTTGCAAAAGGATTTTAAGAGTTGTCTTTTCACACTGCAACACTTTTTAATCCTTCACCAGAATCACCAATCAGCCACAAACATTGTTTAGGTTATAGCGTTGACGCGTGTCATGGCTGAAACTTTATGATTTTACATGCTGCCACACAGAGACAGTGCGGGGATACTATACCATTCATATTACCTCGCACCGACCCCGGCTAAGACAGGTGCCATAGTATCCCCACCTTGTCTCGTGTGTGGCAGCACATAAGATAGTCAGACGTCCGTCTTGGGACCCGTCCACAATATAGCCTATATAGTGCTGATGTTGGACGTTAAATCAACTCAACTCAACTCGCACTGATCCCCGTATACTATTTTTTCTGATGCATTAAATTATCAAAAACCCTGTGTCACCAGAAACAGAGTCCAGCACTGGTCAGGTGTCGGACGGCGAGTGGCACGAGATGCGCTGGACCCGCACTGAGACGGGTCTCACCTTACAGCTAGACAGTCAGGCCCTGTTCTTGAGGTCTGGTTTTAACCCTCTCAGTCCCGCGCTGGATGATCTGGTTCACATCTACGTCGGTGCTCGGCCGCTGATTCCAGGTTTGTTAAAGGGAGGGGAAAGAAGATGGAGGGAGAGAGAGAGAGAGAGAGAGAGAGAGAGAGAGAGAGAGAGAGAGAGAGAGAGAGAGAGAGAGATGCATGTGGAAGTTTAGAAAAAAGCGAGGGGGAAAGAGGGAGAGTTTAATGTAGAGAGTGAGTGACAGAGAGAAAGAGAGAGAGAGAGAGAGAGAGAGAGAGAGAGAGAGAGAGAGAGAGAGAAAGAGAGAGAGAGAGAGA